>CM064524.1:17382074-17538389 GCA_032716605.1 Paralithodes platypus
TCCGTTATTGAATTACAAATATCTCGCTGTTCGTTAATTTTACATTCATTTAGTGCCTTTTTAAATTCCTTCTGACTGTCTAACATATCTCTATGAATATCTGTTCCTCGTATCCTGCCATTCCTCACCCAGGTTAAGAATTTCTCCCTGGCAATAGTGTGTTTTACCTTAATACACCGGTTCCATCCTGGTATCACTTTATATTTGTTCTTTTTAATATTAGCACGTGCATAGTCTCTACTAGCGCTCATAATGCTGGTCGTGATTAGTGAATACAATTTATCAATCCTTCTTAGATGACTGGGATCCCAGCACCCTAACCTATGACAATCATGAATAGGGAAGGAATAAATGTTTTGTAAAATATTGTCAACCCTCTGATTAATATGATTAATTTCTTGCATGCTTAACCTTTGCCAGTTAACACGAGTTTGATTATTGTCAGCAAGTAAGCCAGAATCTTTAATCTTTTGACCTCCCCCTAGTAAATTTTAAAGTAGCTTCCATTGGCAAGTGGTCCGATCCTATAATGTGTTGTATTTTTATGTTGTTAATTGTAATATGATTGTGCACCTTGCCTATTACATGATCCAGCCATCTGGTGACGGAATCCCCATATCCAACAAATGTATAGGAGTCATTATCCAATATATCAACATCATAACACCTCAGTGAGTTTCTATTCATAAATTCTGACAAATTTCGCCAGGCTCTACCTGAGAAAGGGTCAGCATTGAAGTCACCTATCAGAAAAATGTCATCGTAATTAATATTGCTGATAAGATCCTCCACTACTGATAAGGACTCTAAATATTGATTTAAAGTGTCAGCTCTCCATACGTCACTATTCAGATAAATATTGATAAATGCCACATTGCGCCCAAATATATTTATATTAAGGACCATATAATTTTTTTCCAATATTACTTTATTGAACTCTAGTTGTAGGTCCTTTCTCCACAAAATGGCCATTCCTCCCTCAGGCCTGCCGGCATTACTTACCAATGATGTATCAGAATATGTAGCCCTCACAGCAATGCTATCATACTCCTCATCTACAAAATCTAAAATTGCTAGTTTCTCGTCAGTTAAAAAAGTTTCCTGTAAAAAGATAAAATCATAGCCAGAAGATGCTAAGTTTCTGACTAAATCAATATTCTTCTTTAAAGAGCAGCAGTTATAAGAACATATTTTTATACAATCAGAAGCCATTATTAAAAAGAAATAACTAAAACATATAAACGTGAAGAATATCTAAACACCATGTAGTGATGGTGCTGGTGTTGGTGCTGGTAGTGATGTTAGTAGTGGTGATGGTGTTGGTGATAATGATGGTAGGGGTAGTGGTGTTGGTGATGGTAGGGGTGGTGGTGTAGGTGATGATAGTGATGGTGGTGATGATAGTGATGGTAGGGGTGGTGGTGAAGGTGATGGTGTTGGTGATGGTAGGGGTGGTGATGTTGGTGATGATAGTGATGGTAGGGGTAGTGGTGTTGGTGATGATAGGGGTGGTGGTGTAGGTGATGATAGTGATGGTGGTGATGATAGTGTTGGTAGGGGTGGTGGTGAAGGTGCTGGAAGTGATGGTAGTGGTGTTGGTGATGGTAGGGGTAGTGGTGTTGGTGATGATAGTGATGGTAGGTGTAGTGGTGTTGGTGATGATAGTGATGGTAGGGGTAGTGGTGTTGATGATGATAGTGATGGTAGGGGTGGTGGTGTTGGTGATGATAGTAATGGTAGGGGTGGTGATGGTGGTGCTGATAGTGATGGTAGGGGTGGTGGTGTTGGTGATGGTAGGGGTGGTGGTTTTGGTGATGGTAGGGGTAGTGGTGGTGTTGATGATAGTGATGGTAGGGGTAGTGGTGTTGGTGATGATAGTGATGGTAAGTGGTAGTGTTTGTGCTGATAGTGATGGTAGGGGTAGTGGTGTTGGTGATGGTAGGGGTGGTGGTGTTGGTGCTGATAGTGAGGGTAGGGGTGTTGGTGTTGGTGATGATAGTGATGGTAGGGATGGTAGTGGTGGTGATCGTAGGGGTGTAGGTGTTAGTGATGGTAGGGATGGTGGTGTTTGTGCTGATAGTGATGGTAGGGGTAGTGGTGTTGGTCATGATAGTGATGCTAGGAGTGGTGGTGTTGGTGATGGTAGGGGTAGTGGTGTTGGTCATGATAGTGATGGTAGGGGTTATGGTAGTGATGGTTGGAGTATATGACATATATGACTGCCTTTTAACAGCCATGGCTTCAATACAGTCTGTAGATGTCAAATCATCTTTTATTTTTGTTGGTGATGTCGATGCGCATCATCAGGAGTGGTTGAACTCGGTCTCTCCAACTAATAGAAATGGTCATGCTGCATTGGATTTTGCAAACTTATCTGGTTGTGAACAGCTAATCCAAGGACCTACTCATATGTCTGGAAATTGTCTTGATCTAGTACTAACAGACATTCCTGGCGTTGTAGAAACCTCCGTTCTTGTACCTGTTGGCACTTCCGACCACAATGCCATCATGTGTAAAATTAATCTTGATTTTTCTGTTCCTGATATTACTCTCTCACGTAAAGTCTATCTTAAATCCCGGGTTAACTGGGACAACGTTTGTAATGATGTTTGTAATATTGAGTGGAATCACATACTGAGATCTCATGACCCGGTTTCAGCTCTCAACAATTCCCTTCTTGGTATCCTTCGCAAAAGAGTTCCATCAAAGACAATTAAGTCTCGTATCAGGGATAAAGCATGGTTTAATGATGACAGCAAGCGTGCATTTGATGACAAACAGGCTGCATATCGTCTATGGAGGCGTAATCAAACCCCCTTGCATTGGGAAAATTATGTTTTTAAAAGGGCAGCTGCGCAGAGAGTTTATGATGGTGCTGAGAGGGATTATAACTCCCATCTTCAGGATGTTCTGGCAGGAGCTACACAGCCTCATAAATGGTGGTCCGCTTTGAAATCCTCTTTATTTGGAATAGATTCCTCCATGCCTCCTCTTTATGACTCTGATGGCTCCATCTCTTTTTATCCATTATCGAAGGCCAATATTCTATCTAATATTTTTATTAATAAGCAGAGTAATCAGGAATTGTCTTTGCCATTGACATGTTTCCCTAGACCCAACCTCAATTCAATGGCATTCAAATCAGCTGAACTGAAAAGGTGCTTGCTGGATCTTGATACCTATGGTGGCACAGACCCGGATGGGTTTTTCCCTCTCTTTTTTAAAAAGGTTGCAGTGGTCTTGGCACCTAAATTGGCAGTGGTGTTTAGGTTGCTTTTGAAATCAGGTAGTTTTCCTCTTTGCTGGCGTAAGGCTATTATCACTCCTATTCCAAAGGGAAATACTGCCTCATCATCTCCAAATGACTATCGCCCTATCTCCATTACACCTATCCTATCCAAGCTCTATGAGAGGCTTTTGTCCAGACGCCTTTCCTCTTATTGTAATAGTCATAATTTGATACCAAACTCACAGTTTGGTTTTCGTAAGGGACTGGGTACATGTGATGCACTTCTGACACTCACCCATGACTTGCAATCTTCATTGGACCAGGGACATGAGTCTCGCGTCATGGCTATTGACTTTAGTTCTGCTTTTGATTTAGTCAACCATAAAGCACTTCTGTTTAAGTTACAGCTCATTGGTATTGGTGGCAATTTTTTAAGGATCTTTGAAGATTTTTTGACGAAAAGATCTCAGTCTGTGGTCATTGATGGGTGTCATTCCCCTTCTGTTACTGTTGTTTCTGGTGTTCCACAAGGCTGTGTCCTTGGGCCTTTGCTTTTTATTATTTTTACTGCTGACCTGTGTTCCGAGCTTGAAAATAAACTAATCTCCTATGCTGATGATACAACTTTATATGCGTCAATTGCATCACCAATAGATCGACACGTAATTGCTACTGCTCTGAATAGGGATTTAGCCAAAATTACATCATGGTGTGAACTTTGGGGCATGAAACTTAATGCTAGTAAAACACACTCCATTATCATCAGCAGATCTCGTACCTTGGATCCTCCCCATCCTTATCTACAAGTTTCTGGCGAGCAAATTGAGAATGTGGATACTCTGCGTTTGTTAGGAGTTACTCTTGATCCCAAACTTACTTTTGAAAAGCATATTCGTTCTTTCTCCTCTTCCATTTCCCAAAAAATTGGTCTGCTTCGCAAGGTTTATAGAACATTTGCTTGTGACGCCACAAATATAAAGTCTTTTTATGCTTTTATTTTGCCACATTTCGAGTACCGGTACTGCTCACCTGTCTGGTTGTCAGCAGCTGACTGCCATCTCAAGTTGCTTGACAGGTCGCTAAATTCCATCAGTTTTATTTTACCTAATTTGTCTCTTGATCTGTGTCATCGACGTAAAGTTGGTGCCCTTAGTCTTTTATTTAAAGTTTTTAACAACCCTCAGCATCCCTTACATGGGGTTCTGCCTGGGCCCTATGTCCGGGCTCGTGCAACTAGATTCACAAGCAATCTTAATTATCTTGCCATGAGCCGTGTTAATTTTTCTACTACACAGTTTTCATGGTCTTTTGTGCCGGCCATGGTTGACTTGTGGAATAAGTTGCCAAATGTAGTCAATTCAGCTAATATCTCCATTTTTAAGTCTAGAGTTAATGCTTTTTTGCAGCATTAATTCAAATTTTTAAACTTATTTTATTCTATTTTATTGTACTATATTTAAGCTTGATATCCTCCACTGCATAATATGTTATCTGTGTTTAATATGTGTATATGTACAGTACAGTATACAGTGTATGTTTTTATTTTTTCCTAAGTTGCCACAGTCTCTCTCCAGTGCCTCCGGGTGTTTTGTGTGGATTGATCTTGATGGTGTTTCTGCACCCTGGTTGGAGACTTCGGCATCTCATATAATAATAATAATAATAATAGTGGTGTTGGTGATGGTAGGGGTGGTGGTGCTGGTGATGATAATGATGGTAGGGGTAGTGGTGTTGATGATGATAGGGGTGTTGGTGATGGTAGGGGTGGTGGTGTGGGTGATGATAACGATGGTGGTGGTGTTTATGATGGTAGGGGTGGTGGTGTTGGTGATGATAGTGACGGTAGGGGTAGTGGTGTTGGTGATGGTAGGGGTGGTGGTGTTGGTGATGATAGTAATGGTGGGGGTGGTAATGATGGTGCTGATAGTGATGGTACGGGTAGTGATAGTTGTGATGGTACGGGTGGTGGTGTTGGTGATGATTATGATGGTAGGGGTGGTGGTGTTGGTGATGATATATTGATAGTAGGGGTGGTGGTGTTGGTGCTGATAGTGATGGTAGGGGGGGGGGGGTGCTGACAGTGATGGTAGGGGTGGTGGTGGTGGTTTTAGTGTTGGTAGGGGAAGTGGTGTTGGTGATGATAGTGCTGGTAGGGGGGGGGGGTGTTGGTGCTGATAGTGATGGTAGGGGTAGTGGTTTTGGTGCTGGTAGGGGTGGTGGTGTTGGTGCTGGTAGGGGTGGTGGTGTTGGTGATGGAAGGGGTAGTGGTGGTGGTGATGATGGTGATGGTAGGGGTGGTGATGGTAGGGGTGGTGGTGTTGGTGCTGGTAGTGATGGTGGTGTTTGTGCTGATAGTGATGGCAGGGGTAGTGGTATTGATGATAGTGATGGTAGGGGTGGTGGTGTTGGTGCTGGTAGGGGTGGTGGTGTTGGTGATGGAAGGGGTAGTGGTGGTGGTGATGATGGTGTTGGTGATGATAGTGACTGTAGGGGTAGTGGTGTTGGTGATGGTAGGGGTGGTGGTGTTGGTGATGATAGTGATGGTAGGGGTAGTGATGATAGTAATGGTACGGGTGGTGGTGTTGGTGATGATTGTGATGGTAGGGGTAGGGGTGGTGGTGTTGGTGATGATATATTGATAGTAGGGGGGGTGGTGTTGGTGCTGATAGTGATGGTAGGGGGGGGGGTGCTGACAGTGATGGTAGGGGTGGTGGTGTTGGTGGTGGTGGTGTTAGTGTTGGTAGGGGAAGTGGTGTTGGTGATGATAGTGCTGGTTGGGGGGGGGGGGGTTGGTGCTGATAGTGATGGTAGGGGTAGTGGTTTTGGTGCTGGTAGGGGTGGTGGTGTTGGTGCTGGTAGGGGTGGTGGTGTTGGTGATGGAAGGGGTAGTGGTGGTGGTGATGATGGTGATGGTAGGGGTGGTGGTGTTGGTGCTGGTAGTGATGGTGGTGTTTGTGCTGATAGTGATGGCAGGGGTAGTGGTATTGATGATAGTGATGGTAGGGGTGGTCGTGTTTGTGCTGATAGTGATGGTAGGGGTAGTGGTGGTGGTGGTGATAGTGATGGTAGGGGTAGTGATGGTGGTGCTGATAGTGATGGTAGGGGTGGTGGTGGTGGTGCTGATAGTGATGGTAGGGGTAATGATGTTAGTGCTGATCGTGATGGTAGGGGTGGTGGTGTTGGTGCTGATAGTGATGGTAGGGGTGGTGGTGTTGGTGATAGCAGGGGTAGTGGTGGTGGTGATGATAGTGATGGTAGGGGTGGTGGTGATGGTAGGGGTAGTGGTGTTGGTGATGATAGTGATTGTAGGGGGGGTGGTGTTGGTGCTGATAGTGAGGGTAGGGGTGGTGGTGTTGGTGATGGTAGGGCTGGTAGTGGTGGTGATCGTAGGGGTGTAGGTGTTGGTGGTGGTAGGGATGGTGGTGTTTGTGCTGACAGTGATGGTAGGGGTAGTGGTGTTGGTGATGATAGTGATGCTAGGGGTGGTGATATTGGTTATGATAGTGATGGTAGGGGTAGTGGTCTTGGTGATGGTAGGGGTGGTGGTGTTGGTGCTGGTAGTGATGGTTGGAGTAGTGGTGTTGGTGATGGTAGGGGTGGTGGTGTTGGTGATGATAATAATGGTAGGGGTAGTGGTGTTGGAGATGGTAGGGGTGGTGGTGTTTATGATGGTAGGGGTGGTGGTGTTGGTGATGATAGAAATGGTAGGGGTGGTGGTGCTGGTGATGATAGTGATGGTAGGGGTGGTGGTGTTGGTGATGATAGTGATGGTAGGGGTAGCGGTGTTGGTAATGATAGTGATGGTAGGGGTGGTGGTGTTGGTGATGATAGTAATGGTAGGGGTGGTGATTGTGATGGTAGGGGTAGTGAGGGTTGTGATGGTAGGGGTGGTGGTGTTGGTGATGGTAGGGGTAGTGATGGTGGTGATGATAGTAATGGTAGGGGTGGTGGTGTTGGTGATGATAGTGATGGTAGGGGTAGGGGTGGTGGGTTGGAGATGATAGTGATAGTAGGGGTGGTGGTGTTGGTGCTGATAGTGATGGTAAGGGTAGTGATGGTGGTGATGATAGTAATGGTAGGGGTGGTGTTGTTGGTGATGATAGTGATGGTAGGGGTAGGCGTGGTGGTCTTCGTGATGATAGTGATAGTAGGGCTGGTAGTGTTGGTGCTGATAGTGATGGTAGGGGGGTGGTGTTGGTGCTGATAGTGATGGTAGGGGTGGTGGTGGTGTTAGTGATGGTAGGGGAAGTGGTGTTGGTGATGATAGTGATGGTAGGGGGGGTGGTGTTGGTGCTGATAGTGATGGTAGGGGTAGTGGATTTGGTGCTGGTATGGGTGGTGGTGTTGGTGCTGATAGTGATGGTAGGGGTGGTGGTGTTGGTGATGGAAGCGGTAGTGGTGGTGGTGATGATAGTGATGGTAGGGGTGGTGGTGTTGGTGCTGGTAGTGATGGTGGTGTTTGTGCTGATAGTGATGGTAGGGGTAGTGGTGTTGGTTATGATAGTGATGGTAGGGGTGGTGGTGTTTGTGCTGATAGTGATGGTAGGGGTAGTGGTGTTGGTGTTGATAGTGATGGTGGTGGTAGTGGTGTTGGTGATGGTAGGGGTGGTGGTGGTGGTGGTGATAGTGATGGTAGGGGTAGTGATGGTGGTGCTGATAGTGATGGTAGGGGTGGTGGTGGTGGTGATGATAGTGATGGTAGGGGTAGTGATGTTGGTGCTGATAGTGATGGTAGGGGTGGTGGTGTTGGTGCTGATAGTGATGGTAGGGGTGGTGGTGTTGGTGATGGCAGGGGTAGTGGTGGTGGTGATGATAGTGATGGTAGGGGTGGTAGTGGTGGTAATGGTAGGGGTGGTGGTGTTGGTGCTGATAGTGAGGGTATGGATGGTAGTGTTGGTGATGATAGTGATGGTAGGGGTGGTGGTGTTGGTGATGATAGTGATGGTAGGGCTGGTAGTGGTGTTCATCGTAGGGGTGTTGTTGTTGTGGTTGTTGTTCCCTAAGCTTCCTGGCCGAACAGCCCCGAGTCCCTGAGGAAGGCCATGGCCACGATCGGGCTTTCCCACAGAGCTCTCATTGAGTGTAAATTGTGTTGTTGGCGTAAGTGGTTGTGTGAAAATGCAGTCTTCTATGATGTGTTTAACCCGTGGGGCCCCGGCTAGTTTTGTAATGTTTGTTCACCAGAACCCGGCCAGTTTTCAAAAAAATGGTTTTATTCCAGAAACAATAGCGAATGGGTTAGGAATGAAGGAAAAACCACGAAAAACCGCTCAAAAAGCTTAAATAATGGTCCTACTGAGCCTCCGAAAACGTATTTTACAAGAGTAAAAAATTGAAGGCAATTACCCCAAAAAACCAGGTTATTGCCCGCTCACGCGCACGCACGTGGACTTTGAGAGTTTTCAACCATCGGCACGGTTGCGTGGGATAAGTACACAGTTCCCATACAAATCTGAGCCCTCTCGAGTGGCTACACCTGAGGTTACGGTCGGAGCAATTAGGGTGACTCGTCAGACGCGTCGCTGGGGCTGTGCGTTACATACATCGCCGACGCGTCAGACGCGTCGCTGGGGTTGTACGGGTTAATGGTATGGGGTGCTGTGTTACATCCCGGGCAGGCGTTGACAACGGAGTCATCCAGTCTCTTCTGATAGCTCAGGAGAGCTGGATGGTGTCCGCATCTCAGCCTGGCCAGGTGGACTCTGTCCTCGCGAGGGAGGGAGGATTCGGAAGGATGGATTTCGGGAGGTCGTGCATGCAGCTGCGTGTTGTCTGTGAGTGAGTGGATGGATTGGCGAGAGATATGAGTATGGATATGCTTCTGGAAGTTGGTTCGGGGTGGGCAGGGAGGGAGAGAGGACAATAATTGTGTGTGATACCGTGTGCTGGGTGTTGTTTTGATATTTCTTGGTGTCTGTGGGTGTGTTGCCATGTAGTTTAGTGGGTGGTCTTGGTTCGTGGAGGCTGCTGCCAGGAATTGAGTGCCTCTCATGTCCAGATGGTCTTTGACTTTGAGGATTTTGGTTTCTTGATGTAGGTGATCTGTGGATGCAGTAGCTGTGCAGCCTGTAATGATCTTCAGGGCTTTGTTTTGAATAGTCTGTAAGGTCTTATGATGTGTATCAGCTAGGTTAGAAGCCCAGGCTGGGCTTGCGTATTCCATCACTGATCCTATGTATTGTTTATATACTGTGGTGGTAGTTTCTTTGTTGTGTCCAAATTTTGTGTGAGCAAGTGACCTGAGGGCGTTAAGTCTGGGTGTCAGTTTCTTTTTATTGTTTGTGGTGTGCTGTTTGAATGTCATATGAGTATCATATGTTACTCCTAGGATTTTGGATGTGTGTGTATGTGTTAGAGGTGTGTTGTTTATGGTGAGTTGAGGGATGTATTCGTGTTCTCCTGTCCAGCTTGTGAGCAGGGTTGCGGTGGAATTGGCTGGGGCTAGATTAAGTCTGTTTGTAGTGCACCAGCCATGTAGTGTGTTGAGATAGGGTTGAAGGAGATCTGTTGCTCTTCTTGGGTCATGGTGTGTGCATGTGAGTGGTATGTCATCTGCATAGGAGGCTAAGTTTATTTGGGGCGTATTGGGTGTAGTTATATCGTGCATGTACAGATTGAAGAGTGCGGGCGACCCATTATTACCCATATTTACCCATTATTACCAATATTATTTTGACAATTTTAAGAACTTTCGACCCATTTCTGTCAATATTAAGACCTTTCGTGCCAGTTAGGTGTCGATTTTATCCTGGCGAGCGATAGCGAGCCTGTAATATAACACGAACCGGGTTTTAGCCGGGACATTTTTCTACCGAAAAATGTTCTTTAACCTATCCTTAATCTCCTTTCTACTACTTCCCATGTCATCATGTTCTGGAGTATTCCTTTGCCTGCCATTCCTGACCCACCACAGATATTTTTCCATAGCTATGCTATGAAGCTCTTTAACCCTCCTGTTCCAACCTGGAATTATTTTATATTTATTTTTATGAATGAGTCGTCGTTTATACTTTTCACTGGAAACCTGGCTAGCTTTGCACATTTGTTCATACATAATGTTAATATGTTCTATATGCTGTCTATTACGGCAGCCAGTTTTGTGACAATCAGGCACTGTTGATTTACTAAATCCTTCGCATAATATATAATATCAATCATTCCATTTATATCATTGAGTTCACATTGTTTTAAAGATGTCCAGTTAACTCTAGATTCAGAAGTACAAGTATTGTTATTAGTGTGCAGTACCGGCTGTACAGGAGGGGTTAAGTAGCTACCACAACTCATTGATAATTCCAGGGGTAAATGATCTGACCCATTAATATTGGGTTTTACCTTAAAATCTTGTATTTGAATGCTGTCATGTTTCTTACCAATTATATGGTCCAACCATCTGCAGGCAGAGTTACCGTATCCGGCAAAAGTAAATGTGTCATTATTAAGCTGGTCAACATCATAGCAGAGCAAGGAATTATGGTTCATAAAATTTGATAAATTTCTCCAGGCTCTTCCCGAGATAGGATCAGCATTAAAATCGTCTATAATATAAATTGAATCACAATTAAAAGTATTGATCAAATCCTGCAAAATTGCCAGGGATTCTAAGTATTTATTTAGAGTAGATACTCCCCAAATATAACTTTTTAGATAAACGTTAATTAAGACAATATCAAGACCTTGTATATTAATGCTCATTACAATAGCTCTCGTATCTAACACAACTTTAGTTATGTGTACAATTTAATTTTTTCTCCACAATATAACTAAGCCCCCTTCAGGCCTTCCAGCCATAGCTGCTAATACTTTCTCCGAGTATACTGCACCAACCCCAACACTATCGTAATTTTCATCAATGTAGTTAAGGATACCTAAATTCTCCTCAGTTACAAAGGTTTCTTGTAGGAAGATGATATCATATATAGCAGCTGTCAGTTCCCTTATGAGATCAATATTGTTCTTAAGAGAACCAATTAAAACAACAAATCTTAAGTGTGTTAAAATTCACAATGAAAGAACAAATCTGAAGTTCACACTATATAAACAAAGCTACCAAATGTGTAGTGGTATTGGTGATGGTAGGGGTGGTGGTGTTGGTGATGATAGTGATGGTAGGGGTGGTGGTGTTGGTGATGATAGTGATGGTAGGGGTGGTAGTATTGGTGCTGGTAGTGATGGTAGGGGTGGTGGTGTTGGTGATGGTAGGGGTGGTGGTGTTGGTGATGATAGTGATGGTAGGGGTGGTAGTGTTGGTGATGATAGTGATGGTAGGGGTGGTGGTGTTGGTGATGATAGTGATGGTAGGGGTGGTGGTGTTGGTAATGATAGTGATGGTAGGGGTGGTGGTGTTGGTGATGATAGTAATGGTAGGGGTGGTGATAGTGATGGTAGGGGTAGTGAGGGTTGTGATGGTAGGGGTGGTGGTGTTGGTGATGGTAGGGGTAGTGATGGTGGTGATGATAGTAATGGTAGGGGTGGTGGTGTTGGTGATGATAGTGATGGTAGGGGTAGGGGTGGTGGGTTGGAGATGATAGTGATAGTAGGGGTGGTGGTGTTGGTGCTGATAGTGATGGTAAGGGTAGTGATGGTGGTGATGATAGTAATGGTAGGGTTGGTGTTGTTGGTGATGATAGTGATGGTAGGGGTAGGCGTGGTGGTCTTCGTGATGATAGTGATAGTAGGGCTGGTAGTGTTGGTGCTGATAGTGATGGTAGGGGGGTGGTGTTGGTGCTGATAGTGATGGTAGGGGTGGTGGTGGTGTTAGTGATGGTAGGGGAAGTGGTGTTGGTGATGATAGTGTTGGTAGGGGGGGTGGTGTTGGTGCTGATAGTGATGGTAGGGGTAGTGGTTTTGGTGCTGGTAGGGGTGGTGGTGTTGGTGCTGATAGTGATGGTAGGGGTGGTGGTGTTGGTGATGGAAGGGGTAGTGGTGGTGGTGATGATAGTGATGGTAGGGGTGGTGGTGTTGGTGCTGGTAGTGATGGTGGTGTTTGTGCTGATAGTGATGGTAGGGGTAGTGGTGTTGGTTATGATAGTGATGGTAGGGGTGGTGGTGTTTGTGCTGATAGTGATGGTAGGGGTAGTGGTGTTGGTGATGATAGTGATGGTGGTGGTAGTGGTGTTGGTGAAGGTAGGGGTGGTGGTGGTGGTGGTGATAGTGATGGTAGGGGTAGTGATGGTGGTGCTGATAGTGATGGTAGGGGTGGTGGTGGTGGTGATGATAGTGATGGTAGGGGTAGTGATGTTGGTGCTGATAGTGATGGTAGGGGTGGTGGTGTTGGTGCTGATAGTGATGGTAGGGGTGGTGGTGTTGGTGATGGCAGGGGTAGTGGTGGTGGTGATGATAGTGATGGTAGGGGTGGTAGTGGTGGTAATGGTAGGGGTGGTGGTGTTGGTGCTGATAGTGAGGGTATGGGTGGTAGTGTTGGTGATGATAGTGATGGTAGGGGTGGTGGTGTTGGTGATGATAGTGATTGATGGGTGATAGTGGTGTTTCATCGTAGGGGTGTTGTGTGTTGTGGTTGTTGTTCCCTAAGCTTTCCTGGCCGAACAGCCCCGAATCCCTAAGGAAGGCCATGGCTACGATCGGGCTTTCCCACAGGGCTCTCATTGAGTGTAAATTGTGTTGTTGGCGTAAGTGGTTGTGTGAAATGCAGTCTTCTATGATGTTGTTTTTAACCGCTGGGGCCCCCGGCTAGTTTTTGTAATGTTTGTTCCAAACCAGAGACCCGGCCAGTTTTCAAAAATGGTTTTATCCAGAAACAATAGCGAATGGGTTAGGAATGAAGGAAAAACCACGAAAAACCGCTCAAAAACGCTTAAATAATGGTCCTACAGAGCCTCACGAAAACGTATTTTACAAGAGTAGCAAAATTGAAGGCAATTACCCCAAAAAACCAGGTTTATTGCCCGCTCACGTAGCACGCACGTGTGGACTTTGAGAGTTTTTCAACCATCGGCACGGTTGCGTGGGATAAGTACACAGTTCCCTACAAATCTGAGCCCTCTCGAGTGGCTACCCCTGAGGTTACGGTCGAGAAATTAGGGTGACTCGTCAGACCGTCGCTGGGGCGTGGCTGTGCGTTACATACATCGCCGACGCGTCAGATGCGTCGCTGGGGTTTTGTACGGGTTAATGGTATGGGGTGCTGTTTACATCCCGGGCATGCGTTGAACAACGGATTCCATCCAGTCTCTTCTGATAGCTCAGGAGAGCTGGATGGTGTCCGCATCTCAGCCTGGCCAGTGGACTCTGTCCTTCGTCCCCCCCCCCCCCACTTGCGAGGGAGGATTCGGAAGGATGGATTTTGGGAGGTCGTGCATGCAGCTGCGTGTTGTCTGTGAGTGAGTGGATGGATTGCGAGAGATATGAGTATGGATGTGCTTCTTGGACAGTTGGTTCGGGGTGGGCGGGGTCATGGGAGAGGACAATAATTGTGTGTGATACCGTGTGCTGGGTGTTGTTTTTTGATATTTCTTGGTGTCTGTGGGTGTGTTTGCCATGTAGTTTAGTGGGTGGTCCTTGGTTCGGTGGAGGCTGCTGCCAGGAATTGAGTGCCTCTCATGTCCAGATGGTCTTTGACTTTGAGGATTTTTGGTTCTTGATGTAGGTGTGATCTGTGGATGCAGTAGCTGTGTCAGCCTGTAATGATCTTCAGGGCTTTGTTTTGAATAGTCTGTAAGGTCTTATGAATGTGTATCAGCTAGGTTAGAAGCCCAGGCTGGGCTTGCGTATTCCATCACTGATCCTATTTATTGTTTTATATACTGTGGTGGTTAGTTTCTTTGTTGTGTCCAAAATTGTGTAGCAAGTGACCTGAGGGCGTTTAAGTAAGTCTGACGGTTGTCAGTTTCCTTTTATTCTTAGTATTGTTTTGTGGTGCTGTTTGAATGTCATATGAGTATCATATGTTCTCCTAGTATTTTTGGGGGTGTGTGGCAATGTGTTAGAGGGTGTTTGTTTATGGTGAGTTGAGGGATGTATTCGTGTTCTCCCTGTCCAGCTTGTGAGCAGGGTTGCGGTGGAATTGGCTGGGGCTAGATTAAGACTGTTTGTAGTGCACCAGCCATGTAGGTGATGGTGTTGAGATAGGGTTGAAGGAGATCTGTTGATCTTCTTGGGGTCATGGTGTGTGTTGCATGTGAGTGGTATTGTCATCTGCATAGGAGGCTAAGTTTTATTTGGGGCGTATTGGGTGTAGTTATATCGTGCATGTCCAGATTGAAGAGTGCGGGCGACCCATTATTTTGAACAATTTTAAGAACTTTCGACCATTTCTGGTCAATATTAAGACCTTTCGTGCCAGTTAGTGTCCGATTTTATCCTGGCGAGCGATAGCGAGCCTGTAATATACACGAACCGGGTTTTAGCCGGGACATTTTTCTACCGAAAAATGTTCTTTAACCCCTATCCTTAATCTCCTTTCTACTACTTCCCATGTCATCATGTTCTGGAGTTATTCCTTTGCCTCCATTCCTGACCCACCACAGATATTTTTCCATAGCTATGCTATGAAGCTCTTTAACCCTCCTGTTCCAACCTGGAATTATTTTATATTTATTTTTTATGAATGAGTCGTCGTTTATACTTTTTCACTGGAAACCTGGCTAGCTTTGCACATTTGTTCATACATAATGTTAATATGTTCTATATGCTGTCTATTACGGCAGCCAGTTTTGTGACAATCAGGCAAACTGTTGATTTACTAAATCCTTCGCATAATATATAATCTCATCATTCTCATTTATATCCATTGAGTTCACCATTGTTTTTTAAAGATGTCCACAGTTAACTCTAGATTCAGAAGTACAAGTATGGTATTTTTATTAGTGTGCAGTACCGGCTGTAACAGGATGGGTTAAGTAGATACCACAACTCATTGATAATTTCCAGGGTAAATGATCTGAGCCATTAATATTGGGTTTTACCTTAAAATCTTGTATTTGAATGCTGTCATGTTTCTTACCAATTATATGGTCCAACCCATCTGCAGGCAGAGTTACCGTATCCGGGCAAAAGTAAATGTGTCATTATTAAGATCTGGTCAACCATCATAGCAGAGCAAGAATTATGGTTCATAAAATTTGATAAATTTCTCCAGGCTCTTCCCGAGATAGGTATCAGCATTAAAATCGTCCCTATAATATAAATTGAATCACAATTTAAAAGTATTGATCAAATCCTGCAAAATTGCAGGGATTCTAAGTAGTTATTTAGAGTAGATACTCCCAAATATAACTTTTTAGATAAACGTTAATTAAGACAATATCAAGACCTTGTATATTAATAGCTCATTACAATAGCTCTCGTATCTAACACAACTTTAGTTATGGTACAATTTAATTTTTTTCTCCACATATAACTAAGCCCCCTTCAGGGCCCCTTCCAGCCATAGCTGCTAATACTTTCTCCGAGTATACTGCACCAACCCCAACACTATCGTAATGTTTCATCAATGTAGTTAAGGATACCTAAATTCTCCTCAGTTACAAAGGTTTTCTTGTAGGAAGATGATATCATATATAGCGAGGCTGTCAAGTTTCCCTTATGAGATCATATTGTTCTTAGAGAACCAATTAAAAAAACAAATCTTAAGTGTGTTAAAATTCATCAATGAAAGAACAAATCTGAAGTTCACACTATATAAACAAAAGCTACCAAATGTGTAGTGGTATTGGTGATGGTAGGGGTGGTGTGTTGGTGATGATAGTGATGGTAGGGGTGGTGGTGTTGGTGATGATAGTGATGGTAGGGGGTGGTGTATTATGGTGCTGGTAGTGTGGTAGGGGTGGTGGTGTTGGTGATGGTAGGGCTGGTGGTGTTGGTGGTGATAGTGATGGTAGGGGTGGTGGTGTTGGTGATGATAGTGATGGTAAGGGTGGTGGTGTTGGTGATGGTAAAGGTGGTGGTGTTGGTGATGATAGTGATGGTAGGGGTGGTGGTGTTGGTGATGATAGTGATGGTAGGGGTGGTGGTGTTGGTGCTGGTAGGGGTGGTGGTGTTGGTGATGATAGTGATGGTAAGGGTGGTGGTGTTGGTGATGGTAGTGATGGTTGTGATAGTGATGGTAGTGGTGGTGTTGGTGATGATAGTGATGGTAGGGGTGGTGGTGTTTGTGTGGTAGGGTGGTGGTGTTAGTGATGGTAGGGGTAGTGGTAGTGATGGTGTTGGTGATGATAGTGATGGTAGGGGTGGTGGTGTTGGTGATGGTAGGGGTGGTGGTGTTGGTGATGGTAGGGGTGGTAGTGTTGGTGCTGATAGTGATGGTAGGGGTGTGTTGGTGCTGATAGTGATGGTAGGGGTGGTGGTGTTGGTGCTGATAGTGATGGTAAGGGTGGTGGTTTTGGTGATGATAGTGATGGTAGGGCTGGTGGTGTTGGTGATGATAGTGATGGTAGGGAAGGTGGTGTTGGTGATGATAGGGGTGGTGGTGTTGGTGCTGATTGTGATGGTAGGGGTGGTGGTGTTCGTGCTGATAGTGATGGTAGGGGTAGTGATGGTGGTGTTGGTGCTGATAGTGATGGTAGGGGTGGTGGTGATGGTGCTGATAGTGATGGTAGGTATGGGGGTGTTTGTGCTGATAGTGATGGTAGGGGTGTTGGTGTTTGAGCTAATAGTGATAGTAGGGGTAGTGGTGTTGGTGATGATAGTGATGGTAGGGATGGTGGTGTTACAACTCGTGGGCTATATCTCCGATTTTTGACCATCCAAACGCTGTTTTCACTCGTTTTATTGTTGTTTCAGGTTAATACCTTTATAATCAACCCATAATAGGCGCATATGGATAAGTATTAATGCTATTAATGGTACAATGAATATTTTAGTGACAGAAACACCTCAAATACATGCGCACAGGGAGAGGTGTCTAATTACCCCCATGCGGTTAATAAATCATTAATATCATCTTTATTCATCTTTTATTTATTTTTTCCAAAAAAATCCTTTTGCTTAATTTCGTCATTAATTAAGGGCAAAATAAAGGTTATATTTTGAAATAAAGTAGACGAAATGTACATTTCGTTGCAAAATAATATACTAAAGGGAATAGGTATAGTATATATATTTTGATTATTAATGGCATATATATACGTGATTGGAATTAGCTGTCAAGTGTACAAAGGAGTACAAAGGAGTACAAAGGAAATCAAGCAACAACATATCTAGTGACCCTTCTAGGTTGCTTGTCCTCCAAAACACTGAGGATCAAGTGTCCAAACAGTGGTTTAGAGTGGGTAAGGGAACATTGGAAAGGGAATTACTGCCCTGGAACTAATGTCTGTGGCAGGATTAGGAAGTTAGTAGAGGACAGATGGGTTAGTAACTGAGGAGGGGATAAAATAAAGTTATTTATTTACAAACGCAGTCAGTCGCGGGTTTGATGAGAGATATTTGTCTAGGCGGAGTTTAAATGTATCAACGGTGATGCAGTCTATAACGTTTCGGGGAAGCCCATTCCACAAGTTGACAACTCGATTGAAGAAGAAATTCTTAGATTCGTGTGAGTTAAAAGATTTACCAATAATTTTGCAACCGTTTCCCCGCGTGTAATTAGATTGGTCGATAGTGAAGTACTTACTACAGTTCATATTGTCGATGCCTTTGATGATTTTGAACACTTGAATTAAGTCACCTCTTAATCTGCGCTGGGTTAAAGGAAATAGATTTAATTCTCTAAGACGCTCTTCGGTATGGTTTGTTCTTTAGGCTAGGTATCATTTTGGTAACTCTACGTTGAACTCGTTCTAGCTTGTTTATATCTTTTTGGTAATAAGGGCACCAGGATTGAACGCAGTATTTCAGAAGAGGGCGGACTAAGGAATTGTAAAGGGTTAGGATAACTTCTCTGGATTTATGCTCAAATGACCTGCCTATAAAGCCAATTATTTTGTTTGCCTTCTTAACAACTTCTGAACATTGTTGACTCGGTTTTAGGTTACTCGATATTGTTACTCCCAGATCGGTTTCTCTGTTTACATTCTTAAGCTGAGTGCCATTCATCGAATAGTTTGCTTTCTCATTTAGGTACCCGACATGTAGTACTTTACATTTATCCGCATTGAAACTCATTTGCCAAATTTGGGCCCAACATGACAATTTATCTAGATTGTGTTGCATATCGTCAACTTGTTGTTTTGAGAGTACGCTATATGCAATTTTTGTATCGTCAGCAAATTTTGAGATTGTGCAGGTGAGACCCTCATCTATGTCGTTGATGTAAATTAGAAAGAGAATTGGTCCTAGTACCGATCCCTGGGGTACCCCGCTACTTACGTTGGTCCATTTAGATGCCTTACCGTTTATGACTACCCTTTGCTTTCTGTTGCTGAGCCAATTTTCTATCAATTTCAACACACTGTCTTGTATTCCATGCGCTTTTAGTTTTAGCAATAAACGTTTGTGGGGAACTTTGTCAAAGGCCTTTTGAAAATCAAGGTATATAATATCTACAGCTTTACTCTCATCGTAGAGGTTGAGGATATCGTGGAAGAAGTCTAAGAGGTTTGTTAAACAGGAACGTTTTTTACGAAAGCCGTGTTGAGTATCTTTAAGTATGTTATTTTCCTCTAAGTGATTTACGAGTCTGTCTCGTATGACCGTTTCTAGCATTTTACATACAACTGAGGTTAAGCTAATTGGACGATAGTTACTGGGTAGGGATTTCCTGCCTTTTTTTAATATCGGTGTTACGTTGGCTAGCTTCCACTGATCAGGCATACTTCCAGACTGCAAGGATTTATTGAATAGTAATGTCAGTGGTTTGGAGAGCTCATTCTTAGCTTCCTTTAGAACTCTAGGCGAGATTGTATCAGGTCCTGGCGTTTTATTTACCTTGAGTTTATCTAAACAATTCAATACTTCTCTCTCTGTAACGGTGATATTACTTAGAACATCTGAATTATCAATCTGAATCGGCGATGGTGTAGGGATATCACCGAGGTCTTCTGTTGTAAAAACTGATGCAAAGAAGGTATTGATGGCATTACTCATTTGTACTTCGTCTTTGGTGTATTCTCCTTTTTCATCGACTAACGGTCCAACAGTTGAAGTAACTACTTTTTTCTTTCTGATATAACTATATAATTCTTTCGGGTTTGTTTTACTTTGATTCGCAATATGTAACTCTAGGGTCTTTTTACTTTGCTTAATTAACTTTTTGGCTTTGCGTCGTAGCTCTACAAATTTCACCCGTTCTTCGTCATTTTGTGAGGATTTTAATCTATCATTAGCAAATTTTTTAGCAAGCAGGCAGTTTGAAATATCTTTATTCCACCATTCGGGCTTATTATTATGGCCTGGATGCCGTATTTTCGATGGTATGCAGTCTTGCACTGCTTTTAGGTAAGTGGTTTCGAATAACTTCCAAGATGTATTTATGTCGTTATTGTTAATTAAAAAGCTCCAGTCAGTTTCTTTAAACATAGCTCTAAGTTTATGGAAGTTTGCTTTCTTGAAATTAGGGACTTTTTCGATGCTACTATTTGGTTCGTTAGTAGAAAACTTTTAACCCTTAATTAGCGGCGAGCAACATAAGTCGAGTTAAAAAAAGCTGGACTATGTGGCGGCGCTCGACATAACTCGAGTGGCAATTTCAGCACGTAATGTGGCTGAGAGAGAGAGAAAAGTGGTGGCAGGAGACTAGCGAGCGTATGACTGCTCCAGACCACCGCGGCGAACCTACTGACACAAATCTCAGCGCCCTCCTCCCTCTCTCACTCGCTACATACTCAATTATGTACTGAAAGTACCGAATTACCTGCTTTTTGCACTCGCGTTGCACGGTATTGCAAGAAAACTATCCATCGTACAAGGATCGTTATGGTGTCATTCGAAAGCTTGTTTATGCCCTTTCAGGGATAGGTACTTGTTTTACCGTTCTGGGTCTTATTTAGGCATGAAAATGATCACGGAAACAGCCTATTTTGGCTAAAAAACACCCCGCTGTGCGGTACACATAAAATAAAACCGCATAGGCCGCTCGTAAGGTGTTAAAGTGAAAGTTATCGTACGATGGTCGCTGTTACTGAATTCATCACCAACATTCAAATTCTCTATCAATTCTTCTTTTGTTGCAAGTACAATGTCAAGAACGTTATTACCACGGGTCGGCGTTCGAACAAATTGATAAAGCGAACTCTCTTGCAAGTTCGTATACAAGTCATGTCCGGAGTGTGAAGTAAGAGTATCGCCCCACTTGGTCACAGGTAAATTAAAGTCGCCAAAAATTACGGTATCTTGTGAGTTACTTACATCTGCAATTTGTTCGTACATTTCTCGGTCAGTTTGCACTGATTGAGGGTACCTTTATTATTCTTTATTAGCACAAAAGATGTGTCGACGTTCACAATTTGAGGTTTTGACACGAGGGTCGGGTTAAGACTTTCTTTGATATAAAATAAAACGCCACCTCCATTTGTATTTATTCGGCTGTTTTCAAACATTACATAACCGGGAAGTGAATACTCTGCTAAAAAGTCTCTATCTTCCATAGAAAACCTTTAAAGTTGCGGTTTTAGAACTCACAGAACGTTCTTTCATCGAATATTTGGTTCTGGTCGGATCTACATTTACATTCATGGCTGTCCTCGGTCCTCGGTCGTTATCCCTGGCGGTTTTGAATTTGGGTCGTGTTGGTGGAGCTTTATCCAAATTCGCGGTTCTTGACGGATTAGTATTTAATTCCTTTGTAGGTTGCCGTCCTCGCTGTCTTCGGCCCTCCTTCCTGGTTGTCCTGTGCTGAGTCGATTTCTTCTCCGAAAATCCTTCACCGCATCGTTGAGAAGACGCCCAAAACGTGCTGCTCCCACCTGGTTCAGATGAACTCCATCGTCCGAAAACAAATAGTCATCGTAGTAGAAATTGTCCCAGGTGTCGACGAATCCCACGTTCTCCTTCCTGCAGAGGTTTGCTAGACAACGATTTGTGCTGGTGGCTATGTTGTAAGATCGGCTCTCTACACCGAGCCGGGGGACGATTCCTGAGACGATGATCCTTGATGACTTCTCCTTAAACGACTTGATCAGCTGCTGGTACTTTAAAAGCAAATCTTCCGACCGGGTTCGCTGTACATCGTTGGATCCAACGTGGATGACGTACATTGTATTAGCAGGGGCCAGCTTTGATACTTCGTCAACTGCTGCAACTACGTCATCCACACCACCAACAGGGATACAAAAACGCTTCCTGGTCTTAGGTGCCCTGCCGCAAAACTCTGTGAGCTGACCACGTATCAACGAGTCTCCCACGAGCCGGACTTCTTCTATTTCCTCTTCGTCATCTGAGTCTGCGAGTATCTGGAAACGGTTTTGACACTCGGTAATCGGTATGTGTTTCCTGGTCTTGGGGCAAACGTTGTTCCTCACGACACACGGAAGTTGTCTTGAGGGGGAAGAGAGTCACTATTTGTATCTTGAGTATTGGAAACATCAGCTGAAGTGGCTACTGTAGGCGTTGAATTGTTGGCAGTTCACGTTGGGGCGTTGGTGGCTGCTGGAGTTGCGGTGACAATTGAAGTTTGTGGTACTCCAACGTTGATTGTTACAAACTCTTGGAGTGATTCCAGCTTCATGGTGAGGACATTGATCTTGTTGTAGGCTTCATCTAATTTCACTGTAAAATTCTCTCGTTGCTGGCAGAGCCGGCAGACTTGAAGATCGACAGTAGCAAACATGGACTCACCAAACCTACCGGCGCAGTTCGCACAAGCGCGAGGCATGGTGACAGTCACTTTCTTCAGATCACTTCACTCACTTAACCCTTATTTAGCGGGTGGTAAGGTATTTTACACTGTACTGCTCAGCGGGCATAATCCCAAAATATTCGCTCAATTTAACTCGCCCTAGCGCCGTTACTATGGCTCCAATGCGAACGAAACGATCATTTTTTGGAAAGAGCAACTCTTCGTCTCCCCATATAAGTCTATGAATGGATGTTATGAATGAGTGTTGAGGGTTTGAAGAGGTGAGGAGGGGGAGGTAATTTTTGGTCTATTTCCCGGGCACGTTCGGTTGCGTTCGCTTTGGCCTGATTTCGGCCTCTCGCGCGTCTACTATTCCTTCGGTAATCGGTCTTATTTTTCTCTTATTTCTCCTTATTTCTGTATTCTCTCTCTCTCTCTCTCTCTCTTTCTTTCTCTCTCTCTCTCTCACTCCTGTCTGTCTGTCTCTTTCTCTCTCTCTCTCTCTCTCTCTTTCTTTCTCTCTCTCTCTCTCACTCCTGTCTGTCTGTCTATCTTTCTCTCTCTCTCTCTCTCTCTGGCTTGCTCGCTTTACCTCTCTTGTGCTCCCTTTCTCTCTTCCTCATCCGTATTATGTATTTCTCATTATTATTTTCTCTAACTAATCCCTCTATTTCATTTATTTGCTTGTAATATTTCTGTATTATTATATCTTTTTCACTTTCTTCAGTTCAGTTTCTGTATTCTCTCTATACGGTGGGAATGGTATTTCGTATGAGGGATGTGCAGCACAAATATTCAATCTTTCGTTGTTTGGTTGTTTGTATTACAGTAAGAAATTTACTGAACGCCTGCAAATAATACGCTATAAAATGCTTGCAATCAAACTCTCAAGCAATTTCAAGGTCACCTGCAATTATAAATGTAGGCTATAGGTAGACCCAGAGAGGAAGAGACAAGAGAGAGAGAGAGTGTCGTGATAATATAACAATGTTACATATGTATCATATATATGACAAAATAATATATACGGTAGGCCTACATCTGTTCCCCACAATCATATAATGCCAAGCACAAATATTCAATCTTTCATTGTTTGTATAACCGTAAGAAATTTACTGAACGCCTGCAAATAATACGCTATAAAATGCTTGCAAACTCTCTATTTTCTCTAATCTCTCTCACTCTTCCTGTCTCTCTCTCTCTCTCTCTGGCTCGCTCGCTTTCCCTCTTCGTCATCCGTATTATGTATTTCTCATTATTATGTTCTCTAACTAATCCCTCTATTTCATTTATTTGCTTGTAATATTTCTGTATTATTATATCTTGTTCACTCTTTCTTCAGTTCAGTTTCTGCATTCTCTCTCTCTCTCTTTCTGTTTCGCTTGCTTTGCAGGATTTTTGTTTTATATATAATATATAATAATTTACTTATCATTACTTACTATATCGTATAAACAATAGTAGGTAGCCAACTTACCATAATACCGATACACCAAACCGATCCGCATGCGGTTTTGTTTATCACCTGTTTACTAAAGTGCCACCATTATCGATTTTCTTGGAGCCGACTCGAGCGGGAGGGTTACCAATTGAAGTTAAATCCGCTAGCATATATTGTTAGATGTAAGACATGATAAATACCACTAGAAATATGAATTGGCAAAATCCATATAATATCACTTCGAAATTGTCCTGAAATTTCAAAACAAAACCGCTAGTGTAACTCATTGCTGCTAGATCGAAGTAAAGGTCTCTAGATCTAGCGGAAGTCGCTATACGTATTAGCAGTACTGCTCACTCATTCATTTCATTCATTCATTTTCTATTGAGCTCGTCCTGGAATCTTTACGACTCTGAATCTTACGATTACCGACGGCGATACGTTGTTGACATTGTTGTTGATGTTCCAGTGGAGGGATGAACAAAATATTTTCCTTGTCCAATAATAGCTATTTCATAGTCCCACAGGACTTATTTTGATATATTTATCAAATTTATTTAACGCCTGAAAATAATACGCTATAAAATGCTTGCAATCAAACTTTCAAGCAATTACAAGGTCACATGCAATTATAAAAAGGTATAGTGTAGACCACAATCTTCGCCAAGCTTCGTTGTTGCTTGTATTATCGTGAGAAATGTACCAAACACCCTGGTTATCGTGAGAAATTTACCGAACGCCTGCAAATAATACGCTATAAAATGCTTGCAATCAAACTCTCAAGCAATTTCAATGTCACATGCAGTATAGGTAGACTCAGAGAGGAAGAGACAGACAGAGAGAGAGGGGAGGTCAAAAACATCTGCTAGGTGTGATTTCCCCTGGGAGGGAAGAGATTAGTTAGGGGCGTGCCCTGGCCTACATCAGACAAAGAGAGTACAAAGGAGTACAAACAAAGAGAGTGAGACAGAGAGAGAGAGAGAGAGTCGTGATAATATAAAAATGTTACACATGTATCCTATATATGAAAACATAATATATACGGTAGGCCTACATCTGTTCTCCACAATCATATAATGCCAAGCATAAATATTCAATCTTTCGTTGTTTGTATTACCGTAAGAAATTTACCGAACGCCTGCAAATAATACGCTATAAAATGCAAAGGAAATTTCTTGTAGAGTGCAATTTTGAGGACGTAATGTGCTCTGAGAGAGAGCGGAGCGGTGATTAGGAACATAAATTACCTCAAGACCGCTCGCCACACAGGGAATTATATAAGGAAATTACCGTATTTTAGGGTTTTTGCACTCGTGTTTTACGATCGTTGAAAGACAACCTGTGATCGTAAAAGGATGGTTCGGGTGTCATTGGAAAGCTCAATTTACGCACTTTCAGGATACATACTTGTATTACGCTCTGGGTCTTGTTTATGCATGAAAAAGAGCACGGAACAACCCCGTTTAGGGTTAAAAAAAAAACCCGCTGGGCGGCACAGTGAAATATACTCCACCAGCCGCTCGTAAGGTGATAAAATGCTTGCAATCACATTTTCAAGCAATTATAAAATATAAATTGTACTTACCAACATCCACGCCAGTATGTTCTTTGTCAGGAACGTCTCCAATTTGCTCAAGGGTCTGTCCAATATCAACCACAACATCCACCCCACGCAAATTACGCTTGGGGTGAAAGCCTATGATCGGGTTATTTTCGTCTTCCGAGTCATCCACACTACCAAAACTCTCACCCAGACCTTCGACGGTTTCATCCAACAGCTTATTAGAAAGTTCTGAAGAGTTCAGCATGATATCTAGTTCCTGGGTGGTAAGCCGGGCGTGGTTAGTAGGGTAGCGCGACGCACTAGGGATGGCGGCCGGCCACCGAATCGAACACGGGCAAATCTTGACCTTCCATTATGGCTGCTTGAGGGTCACTTAGTCACGGTCACACAGTGGAGATGTGTTGGTGGGCCCTTGTAGTACACCGCCTGACCACCAAGTTTCGCTTTCCACCTAAATTAGGGCGGGAATACGCCCACGGACTTAAGTCCGACCCCGCCATTTAGTCCAATTTTCTCGTATCGGACTTAAGTCCGACCCCGCTAAAGAAGGGTTAAAAAACAATTCACTCACTTTAAAACACTTCACTCACTTTAAAAACACTTCAATCACTTCAACCGAAAACAAATATGCTGAAATACGCAGAAATAGGTTATCAGGGATGATAGCCTAACCGAAAACAAAAATGTTGAGATACGCAGAATTAGGCTTCCAGGGGCGATAGCCTAACCAAAAGATTTTTTTTAAATTGAAATACGCAATAATAGGCTACCAGCGTTGAATAGCCTAACCGAAAATAATAAAATTGAAATTCGCAGAAATAGGCTACCAGGTGTGATAACCTAACCTTAAACAAATATATGTATAACAGAATATGTAACTAAATATACAATTCACCAAATAGAGATTATATACAAATAAAGTGTGACTGCACACAAGGGGTTAATATACTGTGTCAACAGATGGCCCTGGTGTCGCTGTAGCCTAGTAAAGAAGTAGCCTACTCTTTTTAGATAAAAAAGTGTATCAGTCAAAGGTTATTACAAGATCGTGCAAGCAACAACTAAAATTACAGATATATACTGTATAGCTACAGTAGGATACTAAATACAATATCTACAAGAGTTAATAATAAAACAGATTGGCTGGCTATAGGCTAGGCTAGGTTTGGGTTAGGTTAAAAGCTTGGCAGGTTGGGTTAGGCTAGGTTAGTTTGTACAAATACCACCCTTAGCTTAAAGTAAAATCAGTCTGAGGAGAAAAAGTCAAGAATATATCTAGGGGGAAAAGATAAATTAATGCACTTAAATTTGGTACAAAATTTGCTGGAATTTAATAGGTATAATCCTCCAAAAAGGGTTGTTTACAAAATGGCGTCGGCGTTAGTCTCTGTAGGCAGGTTAGTTAGTAAACAATATTGTTTATTAGCAAATTAATATGCAAAGCTTTACTTACATACAAGGCAGTTAAATAGATACTTACTACAGTAGGTAATGGGTAAAATTAGGGGCTACGATTTTATATAAAATAGTAATAAGAGAGCGTTTGTTTACAAAGCAAAACAAAACAATAGATGGCGCTAGTGGCGCCCTGTCCGAGCAGGAGTCTTGTGATAAACACAAAGTTTATCAGTCAATACACAGCGAAATATCGTGCAGTGTTACTTACTAAGCTACAGGATGGTTAAACGTGCTCTTAACTACCTTCCATGCACAAGAATGAAGAAGATGAGTAGTTAATACTCAAATTATGATCGATATCGTGAGAGCGTTGACAGAGCGTCTGCAGCGTCTGGCGGTAGCACGGAGTGAGTGATAGGACTTAGCGGTATTACCATTAAGTCCAATCAGGTAATATAAAAATATATATAAACAAAAATATGTTTCACAGACACTTGACATTCTATCTATCTATCTATTGCCTGACGCCGTGATCCCCGAAGGTGTGGCCACGAACGAACCGCCCCCATGCACCTCTGTCCCCAGTCAGTTGATGCCCCTCCCCCCAACCAGCACCGCCTTCGTTTGTGTACTTCCTCACTCCATCCTTCCACCTCTCATTCAGTCTACCTCTCTCTCTCTGTCCCTCCACCTCGCTCTCGTACACCCTCTTAGTCATTCTCTCGCTTTCCATAGGTTCCATATGGCCGAACCATTTCAAGTTGTTCCTTTTCACACTTTCCAGCACATCTACCTCCACACCACACCTTCTTACTTCCTCATTAGTCTGTCTATCCCTCCATGTAACTCCGCACGCACTTCTTAAGTAATTCATTTCCACTGCTCTCACTCTTGGTTTGAGTCTCTCAACCAACGTCCATGCTTCGCTTCCGTAAGTCAGTGTCGGGATTACAACACTGTCATGCAAGGACTTCTTCACTTCCATACTGACCACCCTATTTCTTGTTACTGCTTTCAGCGTTCCTACAACCCTCTTCCCCTGTTGTACCCTCTCCCGCACTTCTTCATCCATAGTCCCATCTTTACTCAACACACTTGACATTACTCTTAATATAAACTTTCATTACTGGTGTGGGTGTTAACCTTTAAAAAGCGGCCCACCACTTAAGTCGAGTTAAATAAAGCTGTACTATGTGGCGGCGCTCGACATAACTCGAGTGGCAATTTCAGCACGTAATGTGGCTGAGAGAGAGAGACAAGTGGTGGCAGGAGACTAGCGAGCGTATGACTGCTCCAGACCACCGCGGCGAACCTACTGACACAAATCTCAGCTCCCTCCTCCCTCTCTCACTCGCTACATACTCAATTATGTACCGAAAGTACCGAATTACCTGCTTTTTGCACTCGCGTTGCACGGTTATTGCAAGAAAACTATCCATTATACAAGGATCGTTATGGTGTCATTCGAAAGCTCTGTTTATGCCCTTTCAGGGATAGGTACTTGTTTTACGTTCTGGGTCTTATTTAGGCATGAAAATGATCACGTAAACAGCCCTATTTTGGCTAAAAACACCCCGCTGGGCGGTACACATAAATAAACCGCATAGGCCGCTCGTAAGGTGTTAAAGGGTAAACAAAAGTATTTTTGAATTTAATTCTTGTTGAAATTGGCAGCCAAAATCAATAAATAGCACTTTTTGATTGGATACCAACGATCCTACCCTACGGTACTGATATATAAAAGGTACAGTATATATCGGTAATGCATATAGGCTACTGTATATTTAGCATAAAAATAAGTATAAATACTCAAACAACTCCATAGTCTAATTTATTAGTCCAGCGGGTGAGCATATAGGCCTATGGTACATAATCAACAGTCAGAATGGTTTGACTTGTGGGATGAAAAGGTCGATCCTTAGATAAAAAGGAATGACCGTCTTAGAAGTTGATGACATCGTGTTCAGATGTGGTAATGCCCACTTCCCAAATATATTTTTCCACAGTTATTGATGAAACAAACTAAAAGATGGTGTTGGTAGAAGACACTATAGTTTGAATAATTAATAATATACAGTATATCATTAAAAATGTTGGTTACGGTATCGTACTGTACTGTAAGTCTTACATTGTAAGACTGATGATATTAGACTGCTTTGAACATTGGCAATTATTGATTAAACAAATTAAGCATTAATAAGACTTTGTATTCAAATTATTAAAACCAGAGTAAAGATCTTACATCGAGATAAAAACAAGCTTACATGCTACGGAAATACGTAAAAATCGTCCGAATTCACCCCAGTTTACGGTATCCCACATTCATCCTCACACACTATAGACAATACACACCAATTAAATGGCGGTTGGAATTAAGCGACCCTCCCTCGTAAACAGGTAGGCCTACGGTACAAGCTAGATACTATAGTGAGTTGCCTCGGCATATGAAAGCATATGAAGGTGATTCATTCGTGGCCATCCTCTCTCAGGGATTATGACATCTGGCAATTGATAGAATAAATATTCCCAGTTATGTTAAGTATTGTATGTGTAGCTGATACGGTACATTAATTAGGCTATACAGTCATAGCATTACAGAAATAAAAACACATATACTGTACCGTATATAATTATATTTTTTTTATAAATACTGTAGCCTATAATAAAGGTGTCCGAGTTTGGGGCAATTTCGGACACCTATAGCCTGAATTTGTACATCGAAATAAAACATATTCGTAATACTAACAAGTGGTCCCAGTATAGATTCGGACCTATCTGGTCAATTCGGACATATTTGAACATTTTAAAAGGTTCTTATCACACTTCCTAAAAGCATAAATAGGGTTATCATATCATAAGATACGGTACAACCCTTTTGGGGCAAATTCAGACATATCTGGATTTATGACCCTGACAATGTAAAAATAAGGATTATTGTGACATAACTAAAAAATCCACAATCAACCCAATTACAAACAATATCTGAATCTGACAGGTTGTATTTATTTTATTCATTTTCATCCTGTCTGAATTCACCCCATTTTTACAGAAATGACAAATATATATAATTACATACCTTACCCAATTACGTGAAATAATATGCGCAGAGCCCTGGCGGTTGAATGGAGAGCACGCTCACGTGTGAATCTTTTTGACCTGGGTTCAATCCCAGCCAAGGCGGACAGTTAGTGGGTGTGGTAGTACGTCCTAGCATGTATATCATGTTCGCACCCAGTCGGGGGACACCTCAATGACTTAGCCTATACAGACTAATGACATACACAACAAAGCCATTCCAACACTTACTTCCTCTAGGCCTATCTACAACACCTCGTCTCTACTATCTACACTTTCCCAGCCGTATGGTCCTAGTGTACTGTCTGATGGCGTACCGTAATGGAATTCCAAATGTAAGACATGATGCCAATTAATTATTTTGTACTTTCACCGGTACCGGTAGTATATTTGGTTAATAACTATTATTTATAATTTATTAATGTACCGGTATAGCTTGAAGATCATGAATCAACCTGTATGTTCCCCCTGGCAGTTTTTAAGTGTAGACACTGCTTTGAATGACAGATTGGTCACACTAGTAACCTACATTTTCCATATGGCAAGATTTATACACTATTTAAGACTGGAAAACTTATACCAACCTAAATTCAGAGAACCACTTGAAGGGAATGCTACGGTAATCTGCTTGCCAATCTGAGAAGGCCAAACTACCTTTCTATAAGATGAACTACGGCACGGTACCGGTACTCCATCATTGCAAATATATAAGCCTACCGTACCGGTACTGCTACCCGGCCTATATTGAAATTAGTTTCTGCTTGTCACTGTATGCAGAGCTTCACTGATTTACAAACCGTCAATGCCTATCAAAAAGATGAGCTTCATTAATTTATCTCAGTACGGAACATGGAGACACCTATATTTTACTCACTTGAATTAGGATAGCTGTAAACAGTGCATTTCTGCATGATGTGAGAGCACAGTTTCTAGTACCGGTATCACAAGACAGTAAACCTTTGTTTGATATATTTATAGTCATGGTAGGTGGGCCTGCTTACCTTAGCCAGCAGACCAGTATTTCTTTGCAAGCATAAACAAATATATAGCAAATATAAAGATCACGGCAACTCGAGGCTACTGATTTCAGCTGGGATCATTAAACTGAATTTAAAACTCTGGAGAGCTCTCATAGGTTTCACACAGGCTGGTTCAAACTTATATACACTATGTTCCTCTTTCTTGTTAAGAATAATTGATACCGGTATTGAGTAAGACTCAATGTAAGGCAAAATATAATATACCGGTAGCCTACATGCATATCGGTACTGTACTAATGATGATAGGCATACCATTTAACAACACCTATATACTGATACCGGTACGTACTTGATGTGATGTATATCTGAACTAATATTCACTGCATTTTATGTTCCTGTAATAATAAAACTCTGCATAAATTAAAACTAATGAAAGATTAGCCTATACCAATAAATGACAGTGCTGTACATTCTGTCCAGTAAATCATGTTTCAGCAGAGTATTTTTGTATACAAATTGGAAAATTGAACCCGGTACATATACTGGTATATATATACACCGGTATATATATATATATATACAGTACCGGTATATACTGTATATACCGTATATATATATATAAACCGGTATATATATATATATATATATATATATATATATATATATATATATATATATATATATATATATATATATATATATATTGCCGGACACCTTACTCCCCTTACGAGGGTGGCCATACACAGAATGCCCCCAAGCGGACCTATTCCCTGTGAGAGGGACAACCCGAGCCAGTTTAGTGAAGGACTTACAGGATTGACCACTCAATTTAGGATCCGTCCGACTCCGAGGCCCTCTGTGTATCTTGTTAGCACTATTTTATCTACAGTGGTGTTCGGCTAATCCATCCACTAACCTGCCTTACCCCTAGGTAAGCAGTACGGATTTGTATCAGGTTTACTCCCCTAGACAGGTTGCCAACCAAGGCTGACAGAGTCCCATCCACCCGGATTTGTATAAGGTTGTCTCCCCTAGATGAGTTGCCGACCAAGGCTAACGAGTCCCATCCACCCTGTATATACCGTATATATATATAGGCTATACAGTATATGTATATATAGTGTATATATATATATATATATATATATATATATATATATATATATATATATATATATATACTGTATATAGTACTATATACGGTATATATATATATATATATATATACCAGTACATGTACCTGGTTCAATTTTCCAATTTTTGTACAAAAATACTCTGCTGAAACATGACTTACTGGACAGAATGTACAGCACTGTCATTTATTGGTATAGGCTAATCTTTCATTAGTTTTAATTTATGTAGAGTTTTATCATTACAGGAACATAAAATGCAGTGAATATTAGTTCAGATATACATCACATCAAGTACGTACCGGTATCAGTATATAGGTGTTGTTAAATGGTAGGCCTATCATCATTAGTACAGTACCGATATGCATGTAGGCTACCGGTATATTATATTTTGCCTTACATTGAGTCTTACTCAATACCGGTATCAATTATTCTTAACAAGAAAGAGGAACATAGTGTATACAAGTTTGAACCAGCCTGTGTGAAACCTATGAGAGCTCTCCAGAGTATTAAATTCAGTTTAATTATCCCAGCTGAAGTCAGTAGCCACGAGTTGCCGTGATCTTTAAATTTGCTCTATATTTGTTTATGCTTGCAAAGAAATACTGGTATATATATTATAAATAAGTAGGCTAGGGTGCTAGGCATCCCAAATCCTTAACCCAGGGAAAGGAAAACAATAAATAAATAAATACAATATAAGATACAAATAATATATCTCCAGTTAGGGCCACTAGGGGTAAGGATGTAGTATTTGGGCGTACCAACTGCCTTGTTTACACTACTCGGCACGCTCGCGATCATTTTTCCGTCTATTTTGATTGCCGTGGGATATAATAGGTTGAGGGGGTCTTTTTCCAGCCTCACCCCCATAGCCTATGATTTATTGTCATCATCATATATATTTCTAGCAGAGGGCAAATAACAAAACAAAAAAATAGCCATCAAAATAGACGGGAACATAACCGCGAGCGCACGACCAATATAAACATGACGACCATATGCCCGGATACTAAATCCTTCCCGGGCTAGGTTGCGGCATCTGCCTTACCAATGCCATCTTAGCATTTAAATGAAAAGGGCAAGGGAAGGGCTGGTAGAGTGGCAGGCTGACCCTTGGGCCCACTACATTTTTAAAAAGCCGCTTTCTGTCTAAGGCAAATACGGTACTTCATACTTAACCTTACCAGGCAAGCAGCTTATTTAGGCCTATATATAGGCCCGCCCTCTCTCTCTCTCTATATATATATATATATAGACCGGTATATACCCCCCATTAATTATTGTCATCAACATATAGGCTATATCACCAGCAGGTGTAAATAACAACAGTCAAATTATATGTGATGATGCAAATGTAACTGCGAGCATGCTTCTATGTAAAAATAGCGGAAGGTACGCCCACCAACACAACTCGTACCGGCCTATGTTTCGGAAGGTACGCCCACCAACACAACTCTTACCGGCCTATGTTTCAATGAGACTAAAAAACACACTCACAATACACTTACTATATACCGGTACTGGGTACCAATCTAGGCCTAGACTATTGTCTCATGAAATAAAGTGCCTTAAAATATAGCAACATAAAGCTAGCCTACTATTACCATGCAATTTGCAACCGCAGACCTATGTGGAAGCCTAAACTGAATATTGACAAATGACATATGCTACACCTGGGAAAAAATAACAGAAAACCAGTTATAAGTTGGAGGATGTGACGCTCTCGGCTAAAGAGCAAGCAAAGGGTCTAGGTAATACAGTAAGCTCTTCATTAATATTTCATGACCATGTTGCTGAGGTTACCTCAAAGGCTAACCAGCTACTTGGTACATGAAACATTGAACAATATATTTAAGTTAACCTAACCTAATCTAGTATATTAGGTGACTATTTATTAATGTAAAATTTAAAATTAGGCTATACCGGTATTGCAACATTACCGGTACCAAATTATTGAGATATAAGTACAGGTCTACCCACTACACAGGATTCTACCACGCATTTTCTTCGGCTTTCCTCGGTAAGTGTTGGGATTTGTAGCCTATATCACGGTTGCGGTAATATTCCTGTCTAATTTGAATGCTTGGCAAGTTCCTGTGTAGCAGGGAGAACTGTTTTTCAGATGCCTATTTACTAAGAAACATTGAACAATATTGGGAAGGATGTAGTATCCGGGTGTACGGTCGCCATGTTTACATAGGTCGTGCGCTCGCGGTTAAGTTTCCGTCTATTTTTTCTGTAATTTGCCCCCTGCTGGCAATATATATGATGATGACAATAAGTCATGGGGGGGGGGAGAGGGGGCCAAAGCCCCCCCCCCCCCCCCCCCCCCCCTTCAACCCATTATTGTATCCCACAGCAGTCAAATTAGACGGGAACATGATCTCAAGCGTGTGCATAGACTGTAAACTAGGCACCCTAATACTACACCCGAATACTACATCCTTGCCATAATATTTTTAACCTATGTATGTATATACTCAGGCACACACCCCAATGCTGGGGGCGGCCGACGCAAAACAGAGCACAAACAAAAACCTGTAAAGTTCCAATTCTTAGGGTCCGGGACCACTTTCGCATTCCCTTGCCCCTTTTTCAGTCTCTTTGAGTAGGAGATACGGAGGTCCTGGGAGAAGGATTCCTAGCCTCCTGCTCTCAAACCAAAACTTAACCTAGTATACATATACAGTATATATGTACTCCAATTTTGCGAGAAATTGGTCGACATTGCAGGCCGCACACTTGGATTAACTAACCTTATGGGGAAAAATGAATATGGTCGACATTTCATCAGTGATGGCCCAATTTTTCATGATTTCCGTCATTTATTTGCTTTGTTTGTACACACATACATGTAATTATACATTCAACAATAAAGAAAAATACAGAAAAACATAAGACATTATCATTTTCCTTGAGAAAATCAAATTAAATGAGCAATTGAGCAATTACCTAGACTCGAAAGATGGCTGAGCTTGCGGGGATAGAAGGAGGGTATCCGAGGCTTGGGTGGCCCGGCCACCCCTCCCCCCCGAAAAATAGTGCGGAAAGCACCACTTTCTTACGGTGACACCCGCAAAAGCAGAGTTACATCGCAAAATTAGGTTTTCATAAAAAATTGGTTAGTGGAGTCTCGGTCCCAAAATTGGTGTTTCGCAAAATCAGAACACGCAAAATTGGAGTAAGTACCGGTACTGTATATTTGACTATTTATGAATGTAAGATGTAAAAATATATTGCAACCTTACCTAATTAGGCTACTGAGATATATGTACAAGTCTCTTCACTACACAGGATTATACCGAATGCTTTTTTCAAAATTATCCCACGGCCAGCTGTTATTTGCCTCCTGCTGGTAATATATATGATGATGGAATATTTCATGGCACGGTGAATTGGTAAAATGTTATTTGGCTATAACTAATTTCGGTAAATGTACAGTTATACTACCCCTCCCCCACCACCTCCCTTTTCAAAACACGCCTTTTAGCGTGTTTTTTGGATGGTTCAGCAGACGCGGAAACCAAAAAAACACGTATTTTGATACAAATTTATTACCAACCAAATACGAGTTTTTCAGGCAATTTTTTTCTATTTTTATATACAGTGTTGTTTAACCCTTTCTCTGCGGGGTGTTTTGGGCTATTTAGGGCATATTCAGGCACTCCTGAATGATAAATCAAGCATCTGCATTAAATGAACTGTATTCTGCCGAAAACTAGGCGAAAATAGCTTCAAAATGAGACCAGAACGGGCCTCGTACATGGCCTGGTTCACCCGCAGCGGTGCCATAGAAACGCAGGAAACCCGCTATTTGTTAGCACTCGCTCGCTCGGCAACACTGTTGTGAGAGGCAGTGAGATACCCGCGCGAGATACAGTCTACCTCAGTGAGCCGCTCGCTTCTCTGAGGGTCGGAGGTGGGACCCTCACGCTCCCGCCCACTGACACTCGATTTCTACGATTTTTACAGGCTTTTAAAGCCTGGAAATTGCTGTAACTTGCCAACACATTCCAGAACGTCACCAGCAGCGAAAGGGTTAATACCGAGGACCGTCACATTTTAGTATTTTTAACATTAGCCTAGCCTAACCTAACCTAACCGAAAACTAACTTATCTCGCCGACAGTCTAAACCCAGCTCACGTTCCCTATTTATGGGTGCGCGACGGTCTAAACCCAGCTCACGTTCCCTGTTTATGGGTTCGCGAAGGTTTGTAATACTTCAATGCATCTATTTCAAGTCAAATATTTATTTCCGCGCATCATCAAACCATACTAAGTCTACTACTAATAATATTAACCCATTAGTACCAACAGAATAGCGACAAAATAGGGGTAGTATAGCTGTAGATTTATCCTAGTTTCTTATTATATAGGCTAGGCTACTAATTGAATAGGTAAAATCTATCGAATGCGTAAAAACTGTTAGGTAAGATCCTGTGTAGCAGGAGGAACTGTTTTTCAGATGCCTATTTACTATAAGAATCATTGAACAATATATTTAACCTAGCCTAACCAAAGCCTAACCTAACCTAGTATATTAGTGAACTATTTATTTTATGAATATAAAATGTAAAATTATATTGTAACATTACCAAATTATTGAGATAAATACAGGTCTAACCACTACACAGGATTATACCAACTGTTATTGGCAAACATGTAGTTACCGGGTGTACCGTACTACTGCCCGTCTTGTTTACACTCCGCGGACGCTCACCATCATGTTCCCGTCTATTTTGACTGCCTTTGGATACAAAAATACATTACCCTAACCAAACAACCTAACCTAACCTAACCTAGTATTATAGATTTATAGGTATTTATTTTATTATAAGTATTTATAGATGATTTATGTTGTATGTCGTTAGTGGTACAGCCGGTAACTACATCCTTCCCAAAATCTATCTCGTCATGATAGGACTTCTCTCATTTTGAATTGGTAAAATCTAGCTCTTTTTACGTACTGGTACCGGGTATTGGAGTTGTATCTTGAATTGGTAAAATGTAACTATAACTAGTTACCGTAATTATTACTTATTGAATAGGTAAAATCTATTGAATAGCCTACGTAAAAACTTTATTTTTTCTTATAGGCTAGGCCTATTATTTTCCAGTGTTAGGTGGCTAGAGAGTGTTTCCCAGGCAACAAATTTACCGAGTTCCGTATGGAGCTCAGTGGTCTGGTTAATCTGCTCTACATAACTAACTAAGGCAAGAATGTTAAGTGCGGGTGTACCGCCAGCCTTGTTTACACAAAGCGCAGTGGCGTCGGACCTTTCCCATCATGTTCCCGTCTATTTTGACTGCCTTTGGATATAAAAATACATTAGCCTAACCAAGCAACCTAACCTAACCTAACCTAGTATTCATGTAGTAATGACAGGGGGCAAATAGCAGAACATATAGCGTCGAAATAGACGGGAACGTAACTGCGAGCGCACAACATGACGACCGTACGCCCGAAAACTACATCCATCCCCTAACAAACTAACAACGATAGGACTTCTTTCATTTTGAATTGGTATAATGTAGCTGTTTTTACGTATTGGAGTAAAATCTTGAATAGGTAAAATGTAACTACAACTAATGATAACTCTACAGGCTACAGCGGTATAATCCTGTGTAGCGGGAGGACCTGTATTTATATCTCAATAATTTGGTAATGTTACAATATATATTTACATTTTACATTCATAAATAATCCACTAATATACTAGGTTAGGTTAGGTTAGGTTAAAGATATTGTTCAATGTTTCTTAGTAAATAGGCATCTGAAAAACAATTACTCCCGCTACAGCCTACACAGGATCTTACCGCTACAGCTTCACAACCCCTGATTTGTCGCTATTATGTTGCTCATAATAGGTTACTATTGTTCGTAGCAGACTTAATATGGTTCGAACTTCGATGATGCTCGGAACTGTATATTTGACTTGAAATAGATAGGCCTAGGCCTACATTGAAGTATTAAAAACCTTCACCAAAGTGAAACAAATTTTAATATGATCTAAATTGCAACATCCTTATTCTGTAATAGCCTTCATATATTGCGAAATAATTAGTGGTAGCCTAGTTTCGGTAATAGGCCTAGGCCTATGTACAAAAATAAGGGCGAGAGCCTATTCCCTATAGGGGGGTATGGACGTTTCATCACCATTCCGTTTCGTCACCAACCCGGTTCGTCCCCAAAAACCTGTTTCGTCACCAAAATTCCGACCCGTTTCGTCATCACTATGTTTAATGGGCTCATTTTTAATTTAGGCTCAACTGTTAGGTTAGGTTTGGTTTGGTTTGGTTTGGTTTGGTTTGGTTTGGTTTGGTTTGGTTTGGTTTGGTTTGGTTTGGTTTGGTTTGGTTTGGTTTGGTTTGGTTTGGTTTGGTTTGGTTTGGTTTGGTTTGGTTTGGTTTGGTTTGGTTTGGTTTGGTTTGGTTTGGTTTGGTTAGGTTAGGTTAGGTTAGGTTAGGTTAGGTTAGGTTAGGTTAGGTTAGGTTAGGTTAGGTTAAGATAATTATAATAGTATAAAGGAAAACAAATCTTGCCAAAGGGGCCGAAGATTCTCATGCATGCGCAGAGGACAGGATTTGGAAGGATTTGGTGCTGCAGACAACGCCTCCCAGAATCTAACAAAACCATATCAGATACATAATTATCTACCGTCCCATAATACAAATAGGCCTAGGCAACTAATCATTTAAGTTTTCATCACAAATTATAACCATAAATACTTAAATCAACGTCCAATGGCCTTGGAATGGTAGTGGCTCATTATGGTGACGAAACGTCCGAGATCGCGGTGACGAAACGGGTCTGAGAGGTGGTGACGAAACGGCTTGGTGACGAAACGTACTGTATCCCCTAGGCTATAGGCTAGGCTAATTATCAAAGAAATAACTACATTTCTTGGTAAATATCCTAAGCCTAGGCCTATTAAGTATTAACTTAAGCCCGCACAATTGATCTTAGCCTAGCCTAGGCATAGCCTAATCCAGTGTAGCGGGGAGACTTGTATACTTATATCTCAATAATTTGGTAATGTTACAATAGCCTATAGCCTAGGCCTATGTTTACATTTTACAGTCATAAATAGCCTAGTCCACTAATATACTAATAGGGCTAGCCTATAGGATACTAGCCTAATTAGGTTAGGCTAGGTTAAAGATAGGCTAGCCTAGGCCTATTGTTCAGTTTCTTAATAAATAGGCATCTGAAAAGAGTTACGCACGCTACACAGGACCTCACCCTGACCTTAAGTGTAACCGTAATTGTGAACACTACCAAACGCTGTAGCCTAGGCCTAGGCCCTAAGCTAATTCAAATCTGATTTTTGTGGAAGTGAATGAGTTCCTTCACTCGCTCCTCCACTCGCCACTAGTTTGTCTTCACTTTTCGTTATCACTGAATCTTTTACCTCACTCTGTGTCACTTGACACCATCATTAGGCCGGAATATGACTAACATAGCGATAAAACACGAGAGGGGTACTTCTTTTCACTAAATATTTGAAACAGCCGGTGACTGGCGAGCGGGTAACGTCACGTGACTATGGTACCTAGACGGAGAGCATGGCGGCCTGTGATTGGCTGAGCTGAGATGTAAACATAGGGGATATAAGTCGCCACACTATTGGTTAGAGCTTATATCCGAGACTTCTAACTTGAACTCTGTTCTAATACAATTAATTTCAACCTCTTCTCACGGGTGACAGAAGGTCTATATTGGTATGTTTTTTGTTCAGCTCGGTCAGCTGTAGGAGTCTCGGACCCACAATATTCGCGCAAAAAACGAATTTCTCAAACATGTAGCACCAAACCTTATTATTATACTGTATATATAAACATGTGTATATATATATATATATATATATATATATATATATATATATGAGAGAGATGAGAGAGAGAGAGATAAATAGAGATATACATAGATCTAGATTCTAGATAGTGGAGAAAATGAATTTCCTAGTGAATACATATGGTTTGAAAGCACTCCACAATACTTTGAATAACCTTGGAGGATATATAAAATTCTTTGCTTGTAATTTAACCTAAAACTTTTGCAAAATTATTAAGATAATTACATAAGTCACAAACTTTTCATTCCGAGCCATCTGCCTCAGTGTCCAGGTCACTAACACCAACTACAGTACTTTTATCATGATATATATCCAAATCTACAGAAATGTTAGTTGTATTTGGTAGACTACTAGCTTTCAGATTCAGTAGAAGTGCTACTGAATTGGTATTGAAAAAATTGTACTGGTAGGCCTATTATCTCTAACTTCACAGAACTTAACATGGAATCTGATAAATCATTAACTGAGCAATCTCGATGATGGGAAAAATGGGTGAAAGTCCTGGGGTGGTGGAACCATTATTGATTGAACCGTGAAAACATCATCATGTAGCCTACAGGCCTATCATTATTAGGCATTATAATCTGTTGATATCATCCACTTTGACAGGCCACGTTTCTGAAGCACATAATTTATACTGTAGGTCATTGCGATACTAATACATGAAGTGTAAACCTTTTTCTTTCAGGCGAGAGGGAGTCGTTTCATGGTTAGAATTGGCAGCAGTTCTCTGCGCTTTCCCCAGCTGCATCTAATTCTGGCAATAGTGATGGCCTCGGCCCCACCACCGGCAGAGATGGTATCTCCCAAGTAGCAAAACTTGTCCACATCTCCAGTGATACATTGCCACGGTTCACACTCTCGAGCCGATCATTCAACACAAGCTCAGCTGCGCATACTATACACCCAAATTTCTCAATTTCAGCTTTCTTCCTCGGCAGAGGTCCATTTATTCTACTACAGCGCTTCTTCCCATTAAGTACCCAGAAACGACAGATGCTACACTGAATTGAATTCACGCCCACCTCTTTTCTGCATACTGCACATGAGTATGCACTATTTTTTTCGACATTTCCACGGCCCAAGGTACTGTGCAAAAACCTTGGTTTTATTGATATTAACTTTTAATTCTTTGTTTGTCATGCCCTCACTCTACCTTCTGAACCTCGGCATCCTGCACATTATCTGTGATTAGAATTAAGCCATCTGTGTATAGCAGTTCCCATGGGAGCCCAGTTCTAAAATCTCCAAATAGGGCCTCCAAAACTATAACAAAGAGGAGAGGGCTCAACAAAAAACCTTGGTCAACTCCAACATGGACTGCAACCTCCTCACTCAGTATTCCTTTCACCCTCACTTCCGTTTGCGAGTCCTCGTACATTTTCATTATAGCACACACACCAGTCACTCCTCTACACCAAGTTTTCTCATGGCCCACTGTACAACATCCCTGGGCACCTTATCAAAAGCCTTCTCCAGGTTTACAAACACAAGATACAGATCCCTAGCTTTAAGTAAATATCTTTGCCAGTGGCAACAAGAAGGCTACGTTCAAGGAAGTTCCAGTGACTACCTACATCATGTGACCTAGTGCCCCTATTCCTATCCATTTTCTCCAGTTCCCTGCAAAACCTATCTCTATATTCTGATTTATTCAACAACCTTAATTTCCTTTTTGGCATGCATACCTTCTTGCACACAAGATTTCGCTTTAATATTATGTTGAGATACATTCTCACTTGGGATGACCTTTAGCCTACATCCCTAAACTACTTCCAGTCATTTCTACATGTTCACCAGGAAATAATCTATCTGGCTACTGGAACCCCCAGAATTGTATGTGATCAGATGACTCACCCATTTCTTGAACTTCATGTTACATACAACCATGTAAAGTGTAACACAGGACTCCAGTATACATTCGCCTTCTAGATTTCTCCTTCCGTATCCATTTCCTCCATGAATGCCACCACACACGTGCTCCCACATTCCCATTTAGGTCACAGTCTATTACTGTGGTGTCATTCTCAAAGAGGCCCGAAACAACACAAATTATGGTCGTTCCAGAAATCTTTCCGTTCTCTACTCAAACCAACCTGTGGGCCATATGCTTATATCACATTCAGTATTCTTTCACCAACTTTCAGCTTCAGTACAATCAATCTTCCATTTACTCTCTTGATCTGAAGAACACTCTTCTCTCACTCCTCGGCCACCAGAACACTCACTCCTCCTTTTGCTTTTCCAGACTCATCTCCCTTCCAGTAGATCCTGTATCTCTTGTTTTTTTGCCAACTCTCCACTGTGCACCGCACCACTTCCATCGGCTTTCCTGGGTGCAGCACACATCCACTCTTCTCCTCTCAAGTGCTTCCACAACTTCATTTGATCTGCCACTCAAACTTCCTACATTCACATTAGTAAGCCTGAACGCTCGAGAGGCTGCATGCCGTCCCCGGTGAGATTATGTGTTCATCAGACTTGGATGTTTTCTGTGATGTTGTAATTGTCAGAGTCAGCTAAATGGAAGCTGGCCAGGAAAATGTACCGTCCCGAGGACACCGGTTCCAGACTGCCCCAGAGGCCGTTCCCAGCACCTTCCCCAACAAAGTATTGCCTTTTTATGGCCAAAGTACATCTACCAAATAATTATAAGAAAAACATTGTATTTTTTGCTTAGTAACATAACAGTATCACCCCAACATCTGACAGCCACCCAATATCCCTTTATAGAAAACATCTATCTATTTCATATCAGGGCGATATCCTTTTGCCATTTCTAAACTATTATACATTGGTCTCACATAGGAAATCTAATATCCTTTAGTATGGTTATATGGCAGTACCAGCCGAACATCTGGTACCAAACACAATGCCGATTAACGCAAAGCCACTATAAATATGATAAAGGACCAATAAAGTTTTGCCTTCTTCTGGCCGAAGTACAATGGCCCGTTGTAAGGAAGCCATTATCTATTCACATAGGGAAATTAATTTATGAATTCAATATTGGGTCGATATAATTTGGCCATTTATTTGCTACTATGCATATGCCCAATACAGGACAACTGTTATCCTTTAGTACTGCAATATGACAGTATTGGTCATACATGTGGAAGACTACTTTAGGCCGGTTAATGTTTAATAGTAATGAACATAATATTAGACCCAGGCAAGTCATTATCTCTTACTTTCCGTTATATGCCAGTATTGGCCCAAGGTCTGATAACCACATAATTATCGATGATTGAAAATATTGATTACATTAAAGTTGGCCCGATATAACTTTGCCACTTCAAGGCCGTTACTTATTGGCCCACCACAGAAAGTTCATTATCCATCATGACTAGCTAATGCCAGTATTGGCCCCAATTATTAAAGACAACCAATTACCGGTTAATGGAAAATCATACTGAATAAGATATTGGACCAATACAAGTTTGCCATCTTCTGGCCGAAACACAATAGCCAGGTATAGGAAAGCCATCATCTGTTATCATCCACTATATTTGCCAGTATTGTCCCAACATCTGCCATCAATCTACTATCCTATGATGGAAAACTTTTATTTATTCAGTATTTGGCCGATATAGCTTGGTCGAATTTTGGCCGTTATACGTATGCCCAACACGGCAAACAATACCCTTTAATAATGCTATATACTAGTAATGGCCCACCACCTGGAATCCAATTTAATGCCGGTGAACGGAAAACCATTTTGAATATGATAATGAAAAAACAAAATGTTGCCTTCTTATGGCCAAAGTACATCTACCCAATATAAGAAAAACAATATCGTGTTGAGTGCTACTTGAAAAGTAGACAATGGATAAAAAACACCATCTGAGGAAGAGCACTTTATTGACAACGTTTCGCAGACCTGATGAAGCTATCTGCGAAATGTTGTCAATAAAGTGCTCTTCCTCAGATGGTGTTTTTTATCCAAAAACAATATCCTTTACTTTTTGCTATATAACAGTATCGGCCCGACATTGGGCATCTTATCCGTATCCAATGATAGAAAACATTTATTATTTCTATATTGGGCTGATATAATTACGCAATTATTTGGCCGTTAAACATTGGCCCAATACAGAAAAAAAGTTATCCTGAATCCTGTTAAGTGCCGGTGCTGGCCCAACACTGTAAACCCAAGCCAAAGACGGACAAAGGAAAACTTTTTATAAATTTAATATCGGACAGACATAGTTTCAGAATATTCTGGCCAACATACATTGGCCCAATAATTTATAAAAAAGCCTACATTCCAGACTTGCCGGCATTGGCCCGTACTTCCAATGTTTGCTGGGAATATATTGGCCCTTTTATTAAAAATAGTTATCCATTTATTGGATGTATTTACTGTATCGGCCCAACATTGTGCATCGTCTTCTGAATCAACTATGGAAACCCATTATTATTTCTACAATGGACCGATATCATTATGCCTTAATCAGGCCGATAAATATTGGCCCAATAAACAAAATAAGTTATACTTAATAACATCATTTGCTAATGCTGGACCAGCATAATGTATTCTGCCCCAAAACCGACACAGGAAATAATTTATAAATAATATATTGAACCAATACCGCTTTAGAAGATTATGGCCAACATATTTTGACCAGATATAAAAAAGCCAACATATTTTACCTTCATGTAGTTGCTATTATTGACCCAATATCTATCATCCAACAACCTATCTATTATGGAAATAATTAATAACATCATTTGCTATTGCTGGACCAGCATCATGTATCCTGCCCCAAAACGGACAAAGGAAAATATTTATGAAAAATATATTGAACCAACACCGTTTTAGAATATTATGGCCAACATATATTGGCCCGATATAAAACAAACATATTTTACCTTCATATAGTTGCCAATATTGGCCCAATATCTATCATCCAACAACATATCTATTATGGAAATCATTAATAAGATCAACAGGGGGCCAATATATTTTGGCCACATTATGGCCGATACATATAGGCCCAATGCAGGTAGATGACATTATTTGGTAAAGGCGATATGCCAGTACTGGCCCAACATATATATTCCATAATGATGGCGGAGATTGGTGAGCCATTTAAAATATAATGTAGGACCAACAATGTTCTACCAATTTACGGCCACAATATATTGGCCCTTTTAATTAAAGACAGTTATCCATTTCTTAAATGTATATACTGTATCGGTCTAACATTGTGCATCCTCTTCTGAATCAACTATGGAAACCCATTATTATTTCTACAATGGGCCAATATCATTATGCCTTAATCAGGCCGATAAATATTTGCCCAATAAGCAAAATAAGTTATACTTAATAACATCATTTGCTAATGCTGGACCAGCATCATGTACCCTGCCCCAAAACGGACAAAGGAAAATATTTATGAATAATATATTGAACCAATACCATTTTAGAATATTATGGTCAACATATTTTGGCCCGATATAAAACAAAATATTTGACCTTCATATAGTTGCCATTATTAGCCCAATATCTATCATCCAACAACCTATCTATTATGGAAATCATTAATAAGATCAACAGGGGGCCAATTTATTTTGGCCACATAATGGCCGATACATAGGCCCAATGCAGGTACATGACATTATTTGGTAAAGGCGATATGCCAGTACTGGCCCAACATAAATATTCCATAATGATGGCGGAGATTGGCAAGTCATTTCAAATATAATGTAGGACCAACAATGTTCTACCAATTTACGGCCATAATATATTGTCCCTTTTAATTAAAGACAGTTATCCATTTCTTGAATGTATATACTGTATCGGCCCAACATTACGCATCCTCTTCTGAATCAACTATGGAAACCCATTATTATTTCTACAATGGACCGATATCATTATGCCTTAATCAGGCCGATAAATATTGGCCCAGTAAACAAAATAAGTTATACTTAATGCCATCATTTGCTAATGCTGGACCAGCATTATGTATCCTGCCCCAAAACGGACAAAGGAAAACATTTAATAATATATTGAACCAATACCGTTTTAGAATATTATGGCCAATATATTTTGGCCCGATACAAAAATACCAACATTCCGGACTTGCCGCTACTTGCCGGAATTGGCCCGTACTTAAAATGTTTGCTGGGTTGAAGAGAAGTTAAGTAACAACCCGACTGTACTCCAGGTATTCACAGAGACACCACCCCGAGCTATAGTCCAAGTCACACTGAAGTTAGTCTAAAAATAAGATCACTCATAGACTCGGGAAAGAGCTGGTCACTAAGAAAAGAAACTCGCCCCCTAGTGGTGTGGGGGCGAGTTAACGATAATTGAAGATTATATACAAAGGTTCATGGCGCTGGTGTGGTGCTTTGAAGCTCCATGTAGAGGTAGAGTTGGTTGGATGAGGCTTCAGGAAGGGTTGAGGAGGCTCGGAGTTTCGAGGGACGTAACACCTCCCCCCTAAGTCCCTGAAAGGTGTTGAAGAGGACTGAAATAATAAGGAGGGAGAGACTCTGAGACTGGACGTACTCCTGGACAAAGTATCGGCAATTAGATTGTCCACACCTCTAATATGCCGAACAATGAGTTGGTACTCTTGTAGCTGCATGGCCCACCGTAGAATCCTCTGATTATTGTTCATCATTTTATGTATGAAAGTTAAAGGGTTGTGATCGGTGTAGATGAAAATGGGAGACTGTTGAGGCAGGTAACACTCAAACTTCTTGATTGAAGACACCAATGCGAGGCCTTCCTTTTCAACTGTAGAGTAACCCCGCTGGTGTCTCTTCAATTTGGCCGAGAAGTAGGAGACGGGATGTAGGACACCATCTACAAGGTCTTCCTGAAGAAGAACGGCCCCTACTCCTTGTTCACTTGCATCAACCTGGAGATGGTAAGGTTTGGTGTGGTCAGGGGTTTGGAGCACAGGGTGCGAGGAGAGAAGGCGTTTGAGGTTGACGAAGGCTGCAGTACAGGCGGGACTCCAAACAAACCTAACTTTAGTACTAGTCAGGTCAGTTAATGGAGCAGAGATGGTGGCGAAGTTGCTGCAGAACCTCCTGTAAAAACCACACCTTCCCCAAAAACCGCATCAGGGACTTGCGGTCTGCTGGATGGGGAAAGGTGGTGATGGCCACGATATTTGCATCCCTCGGGCGAGCGATACCCCGTCCCATCACATGGCCGAGGTAGGTGACAGTCCCTCGTCCAAAACACGACTTGGCTAGGTTGATTGTGAAGCCAGCATAGGCGAGACGAGACAGCAGTCCTTCCAGTCTGGCGAGATGGTCCATCCATATACCTGAAGTAATCACAATGTCATCTAAGTAGGAATCAACACCCTCTAAATCTTGAATAGTATAGGAAATAATGCGTTGAAAAGTCGCAGGGGCATTGATCATTCCGAAGCATCACTATCGTATAAATACGATACGCTATGACTCTTTTGTGATCCCGTATGTCTCTGTGACGTCACGGTCGTTCCCACTGCACGGCGTAGGACGAGTAGATCGTATATTATATGATTGTAAGTAAGTTAAGATTGTAAAGGCCTAATATGCTATTAACCTCTGAAGTGCGCATGGGGGTAATTGGAAACGTCCCCCTGTGCTGACGTATTTGAGGTGTTTCCGTCACTAAAATATTCATTGTGCCATTAATAGCATTAATATTTATCCATATGCGCCTATTATGGGTTGATTATAAAGGTATTAACCTGAAACAACAATAAAACGAGTGAAAACAGCGTTTGGATGGTCAAAATCGGAGATATAGCCCGCGAGTTGTATAATGTATGGGTGAGGCAATCTGCTTTCCCGCCAATTTCCCCCAAGGCCACTGAGACACAGTCGATCGATACTCTCTCTCTCTCTCTTGCACTCGCTTGCTATCAGTGATGACCACACCCTCCAATCGGATTTCTAATGTTAGCACGAAAATATACCTCAGAATAAGGGAATAACAGGGAAAATAGGTGATAACTGAAGGAGAGGAGGAAAGTGGGGAAGGAGGGGAGGTAGAGGACTGAGATTTTGCATGGCCCAGGGGCCAAAAAAAAAAAAAAAAAAAATATAAATTTTTTTTTTTTTTTCGATGTCAAAAGTTGATTTTTATTTTCTCTGACTCTTAAGAGTCTTCCCGCAGTGCGCCGGGGGAACTCTTAAGAGTCTCCCCGCAGCTCCCGGGTTAAGCAATATTGACATTGTCTTATGTTGTATATATGAATTTATTGTATATATTAATATAATTTATCGTATAGAGCAACCTAGATGCGGTACGATAATTTAGGCTCCTGGCGTTTGCAAGGCAGCAAGGTGTGCCTCTGAGGAAGACAGCTCAGAGCCTTCACGAACACCAACCAGTTAACATCTAAATTCCGCCTTCAGTTGATCGCGCTATTGTGCCTCTAATCACAATACACTGACAGCAATACAAACAGCTAAACCATCACGACGCTCTCATCGACGCCATGACTGACTGACAGATAAGCATAATATTCATGTCCATTCCCATGTAATCATTTATTCTTTCTTTCACTTGACTCGAGTCTCGGGACCGGTGTCTTGCCTCTCCATTGCCCGCCATATTGGGTAAACGTTCTCCCTTGCCTCATTGCCACGTGGAACTATTGGCGAGTTAATTCCTGGCTAATCTTAACCCTTATAACCTTACCCTATATATAAATTATTATGGGAGACCTTTGGATATAAATTAGCTTGTTTCAGATTGAATTCAATTTAGATATGGAGTAGTTTTAAATTAGACTGATTTTATTTTGATTCATTATAGCTTAATAATATATAACTTCCATTGATAGTTTACCGCATTGGTGCCCAGACCTCGGGAATTAACTACCAGTAAGGGATTTTTAAGGCAATGAGCATGGGGACATATAACAGGATGCAGGAATAACTCTATGATAATCTGGTAGGACTAGCCAAGCGGTGGTTAGAGCCGGAATGCAGGGTCACATCGTTGCACCTGCCCAGATCCTGCATCCCACCCATCATCTTCCCCCAATAATTTTCTTTTACATTTCAGACTTCCTGTGACATATGACCTGACCTAAAAAAAAATATTTTTCAATATGACCCTTTAGTAGGTGTTGCTATTTTGTGTGCTATTTTTTCTCCATAACATAGAAGTCTGCCGGTCGGCGTCTCTTAACTAGGCTACTATTTTGCCCTTGTATTTGTAACATTTTAGATAAATAGCCTATACAGGCTTACATCCAAATGAATAAACAGGAAGAGACACCATATAGTGGGGTGATGAGCAAAGCCCCTAAAAATCAGGGGGCGGGACTTCGGGGAGTATTAAATAGGCTAATTGTAGATGTCAACACTTTCATCACTACTGCTAACCTCGAGGAATTAGAAGCTAGATTAGACAATGTCCAGGCTACCCACGGTCGTATTATGGCTCTGAGTGAGGTGATTGTGGCAGGCATGACAGAGGAGGAAGAGATAGTTACAGAGTGTGATAATCGCGCCCTCTATGATGAACCTGTCTTTAGAGCGAAGCACATATTACAGCGTGCTGTCGCAAGTAAGAAGGGAGGCGAGAAAGGGACCCATAGAAGGGTTGACCCAAAACACACTGTGCACCTCCCAAAGCTCAATCTTCCTACATTTGGGGGCAAATTGACTGAGTGGTTAGCTTTTTGGGACGTATTTCGGTCTACAGTACATGAATCCTCTTTGGATAATGTCCGCAAGTTTCACTACCTGAAGGGACAAATGGAAGGATACATTTGATACAGGGTTTTGCGGTAGTGGGTGATAGGTATCTTGAGGCAGTACAATTATTAAAGTTCACATATGGGGATCAAGAGCAGTTAAAGATGGCCCATGTCGTTGCCTAGTTAAAGCTCGCAGAACCACAGTATAAGGTTGAGGAGTTAGCAAATTTTAGGGCAAATATGGAGTGCCATACTCGATCACTAGAAACCCTAGGGCTCACCACACAAGAAATGATAGTCATTATCTTACGTCAGAAGCTTCCTATGGCAATACTTGACAAGGTTAGATCATTTGATCTGGGGGAGTTCAAAACTCAGTTCAGTAAGGAAATTAGCAATCTACAGTACTGTTGAACAAAGGGAGAATGTATGTGTCGGGGGGGGGGGAGTGCGAATGTGGAGATGAGGGGACCTGTAAGCATGACGGTGGGGAATAAAGAAAAGAAAGAGGGTACGTATAAGAAACCTGCTCATATTCTATGTAAGCTATGTAACAACAAACATAAATGGAGTGTCTGTGTAAAATACCCAACAAATGAGACAAAACTAGCACAGGCATAAAATATTGAAGCTATGTGTAGGTTGTCTAAGTAAGGAACATGGTAAGCAGGGACAATGTACTGCTACATACTTAAGGCCCTGTCGCCACTGCAAAGGACATGACTTTGATAAGTTGTGTCCTACGGCAGATAAAGTCAAAGACGTCAAACCAGAGGGTACTACAACTGTGACATTAGGTAGCACGCAAGACACCACTATATTGCCCACAATACAGATTCCCATGGAAGGTAATGACAGTAACAAAGTTTGTCGGGTACTTCTAAATCAAGGGTCTCAACGTTCCTTTATAAAGAGGTCCGTATTAGTGGGACTGAAGCACCGAATCGTAGGGGCTGAGACTCTTCGATTGCAGGGCTTCACAGGGGTTACTGACAAACAAGACTACGAGATAGCGGAGATTTCACATTACTACCGTAAAATCCGGTACTTTATGACATGTATCGTAGTAGACACCCTACCAGAATATGTATCTGTAGGAGTGAAGAAGGTGGAACACGCATTACGTAGCAAAGGGGATAACTTGTCAGATCCCATGGGAGATCAGAGTGAGGTGCATGTTGTACTTGGTGTGGATCATTATTATGATGTAGTATACTCTGGATTTAAAAATATGTGTGGTGTAATTTTAATCCCCACTAAATTTGGGTATTGCATGAGCGGAAAGGTGCATACTACACAGTCAAAGGTCCCGTCGACACGGTCTCGATATTAAGAGTCAATGTAACTGCGGCAGAGGAGTTGGACAGGGAGGATTCCCAACCTAGTGACCCTAAAATGGCTGCCGAGTTCGACCTGGAACGACTGTGGAGATTGGATCACATAGGCATAAATCCTATGGAGACTGATTATGACTCGGAAGTTGCGCTGAAGAGGTTTGATGAGTCTGTGAGCTACTGTGCCTCAGACAAGCAATATAAAGTTAGTTTACCCTGGAAGAACAGTGAGATAAGCCTGGCTACCAATTATGGTTTGGCATTAGGTCGCTTGCGTGCATTACAGCGTAAATTGTCTAATGAACCGAGCATGTGCCAGCCGTATGACGATGTAGTTCGGAGTTATGAAGATAGGGGCTTTATTGAGAGAGTCAATGTAAAGGAACTGAGTAAGAAGGGTAGGGTTCACTATCTGGCCCATCATGGGGTGAGAAAAGACAGCGTCACCACACCAATACGGGTGGTGTATGACTGCTCCGCCCACCAAGGTCAACAACCCAGTCTAAATGACTGCCTGCTGACAGGTCCGTCCATGGTGTCGGACCTGTCCCAACATCTATTGCGGTTTAGGCTGGGGAAGTACGCATATACTAGTGACATCGAGAAAGCATTCTTGATGGTCAAGCTAAAAGAGGAAGATAGAGATGTTACCCGCTTTCTTTGGTTCAGCGACATTCGCGACTCTGAAAGTCCGGTCATAATCTACCGTTTTCGGTTTGTACTCTTTGGGGTAACATGTTCACAGTTTTTGTTAAATGCCACATTAAAAAAACATCTAGCAGATACTCGTGAGGACACAAGTAAACTATCTCGCGGATTATATATAGACAATTTGCAGGGTTCTAGCGATAGTCAGGATGATTTGTTACATACATACTGGCAAGCACGCAGATTGTTTACAGATGTACATTTATTTCTCCGCGAGTGGGTTACTAATAGTGAAGAACTTCAGAGTTTGATACAGGTGGACGGTACAGCATCTCATAACCAAGAAAAGTCCAGAAATTTGGGGATGATCTGGCAACCTAAACATGACATACTAACTTTTCAAACAAGGTCTTTTGCTCAGCAGACGGGAACGCACACAAAAATAAGTCTTTTGAGCAAAGTGGCGCAATTTTTTTATCCTTTGGGTCTAGCAGTACCCGTTACCATAAGAGCTAGGATTCTAATGCAGGAAGTTTGGAGACGTAAAATAGGATGGGATGACAGTTTGCCCGAGGACCTGAATGACCAAGGAACATTGTTGTTGAATGAGTATGACATCCTATGTACTAAACCTATACCTCGTAAAGTGGCGGCGTTCGGTGACGTTACGTTACATACGTTTTGCGATGGTAGCGCCACGGCATACGGGGTAGCCATATATGTCGCTACTTCATTTGGGGCACATTTAGTTACCGCCCGGGCTAAAGTAGCCCCAGTTAAAAAGGTAACTATCCCTAAAATGGAATTGACTGCCATGCTGCTATTAGCACGTCTGGTGCAACATGTACGCGCAGCATACGAGAGCGAGTTAAACATTGAAATCGTTCACATTTGGTGCGATAGTCAGGTTGCACTCAACTGGATACATAGCAAGGAGTCTCTGCCAGTTTATGTGAGAAATAGGGTAGATGAGATTAGGTCCTTATTGCCAGACGTTGCTTATCATTATGTAAATACAAAAGACAACCCTAGTGATCTCATAACTAGGGGTATAACGGCTAGCCAGTTAGTGAAGTCCGAATTGTGGTGGCATGGTCCAAAGTGGCTGCTCCATGAAAGTGAATGGACGATTTGGCATGCTGTTGGTGAGTGACTTCTGCCACTGGAAACAGTGGCAGTTACAGCCCAACCAAATAAGCCACCGGGTCCAATAATAAAGTGGGCAAGATTCGGTGACTATAATAAACTAGTCAGAGTTGTCGCTTGGGTGTTGCGATATGTATCCAATATCAAGCTTAAAGTAACGGGCCAACTCTGCAACAGGGGTCACAACATTGATGCTCGTGAATATAAAGCAGCTGAAATAACTTTGATCAAGTGGGTTCAAGCAGAAACCTTTTCCAATGAATTAGAATCTTTGCAAAGCTCGAATAAGACTATAATGCCTAATCTAGTGCGTCAACTAAAGTTGCACCTAGATAATGACCTCATCAGATGTTAGGGTCGCCAGAAGTGGTCGGGTGTAACGGACAGCACACACCGTCCTATACTTATGCCAACAAGACATCACGTTACTGATCTATTGATCATACGTGCACATAGGGAAGTAAAACACTACGGGGTATGTCATATTATATCAAATTTAAGTCTCACATCGTGGATACCCAGAGTTCAACAAGTAGCTCGACGCATAGTAAGAAAATGTGTAATATGCCAGAAACTAAAGGGTAAACCATATGCAACTAGACCAGCTCCACCTCTACCTGAATGCTGTGTAAAGCACATAGCGCCTTTCCAAGCTGTAGGGTTAGATTACACAGGAGCATTGAAGACGAGAGAGCATGAGAAGGTTTATATATTATTGTTTACCTGTGCAACGTCGGGAGCGGTACACCTAGAACTATGTGATATGTCTAGCGAAGAATTTATGCTGGCGTTTAGACGGTTTTGTGCCCGTCGTTGATTCCCTCAACTCATTCTTAGCGACAATGCTCCCACTTATGTCCAAGCATCAAAATATCTAAAGGATATGAGCCGTGATCCTACAATCATCACTTTTTTGGGAGAGAGGAAGTGCGAATGGAGGTTCATTCCAGTTAAGGCACCTTGGTTTGGTGGAATGTGGGAACGGTGTGTCGGCATAGTAAAGTCAGGACTCAGAGCGGTAGTAGGACGTGCTCTATTAAAGAAGAGTGAGTTGACGACAGTCCTCACAGAGATAGCGGCAGTCGTGAATGATCGTCCGCTTACATATGTGTACACCGACCTGCAAGAACCACTACCATTAACACCAGCTCACTTGCTATATGGAAAACCATTGACTGCGTTTCCATCTGGTTTCCAATCCATAGTAGAGTTAGAGGATCCCTTGTTGTACTCTGAGGTAGCGGTGTCTAAGAGATACCAGTATATATCGAGGATAATGGAAGATTTTAGAAAACGGTGGATTAATGAATATCTGCTAGCATTGAGGGAAAGGAGTGTTACACCCTCTGGTAGACCGACGGCACCTACTGTTGGTGAAGTAGTTTTAATTAAAGAAGATAGTCTTCGTTTATACTGGAAATTGGGCCGCGTGTTGGAGGTATACAAGGGGGATGATTCTGTAGAGCGGGTGGCACTATTGAGGACGGCCACTGGAACTACTGTTCGTCCTATCGCACGTTTGTACGCTTTGGAGCTCGATTCCACTTTACAATCGGAGACTTCACCTGTTATTGCTGGGTCCGATAATTCTCAAAGTAACGACTCACCTCTTACTGATGGTGATCAATCTCGGACCGGGACGCGTCCCAGACGCGCTGCTGCTGGCGCCGTCGACATGTGGCGTCAGAAGATAGCCTCTGGGCAACTTTAAGTTTAAGGTGGGGTTCAGGTATTTTTTTGTGGGGGCAGTGTATCGTATAAATACGATAGGCTATGACTCTTTTGTGATCCCGTATGTCTCTGTGACGTCACGGTCGTTCCCACTGCACGGCGTAGGACGAGTAGATCGTATATTATATGATTGTAAATAAGTTAAGATTGTAAAGGCCTAATATGCTATTAAACAATATTGACATGGTCTTATGTTGTATATATGAATTTATCGTATATATTAATATAATTTATCGTATAGAGCAACCTAGATGCGGTACGATAATTTAGGCTCCTGGCGTTTGCCAAGGCAGCAAGGTGTGCCTCTGAGGAAGACAGCTCAGAGCCTTCACGAACACCAACCAGTTAACATCTAAATTCCGCCTACAGTTGATCGCGCTATGGTGCCTCTAATCACAATACACTGACAGCAATACAAACAGCTACACCATCACGACACTCTCATCGACGCCATGACTGACTGACAGATAAGCATAATATTCATGTCCATTCCCATGTAATAATTTATTCTTTCTTTCACTTGACTCGAGTCTCGGGACCGGTGTCTTGCCTCCCCATTGTCCGCCATATTGGGTAAACGTTCTCCCTTGCCTCATTGCCACGTGGAACTATTGGCGAGTTAATTCCTGGCTAATATTAACCCTTATAACGTTACCCTATATATAAATTATTATGTGAGACCTTTGGATATAAATTAGCTTGTTTCAGATTGAATTCAATTTAGATATGGAGTAGTATTAATTTAGATTGATTTTATTTTGATTCATTATAGCTTAGTAATATTTCACTTCCATTGATAGTTTACCACAATCACATTATACTGGAACAAACCATAAGGGGTTATGAATGCTGAAATAACCTTTGCTCTCTCGGTCATACCTATTTGATAGTATCCTTTTTGAAGGTCTATGGTGGATACATATTGACCGTTTCCTACTTTGTCAATTAGATCATCTATACGGGGAAGAGGATAAGCATCTGGCACAGTCAAAGAATTTACCTTTCTATAATCTGTACAAAGTCTAGAAGTGCCATCAGGCTTAGGGACTAACAAGGAGGGTGATGCCCAGGGTGAGTGACTGGGTTCTATAAGGTTGTGTTCCAGCATAAATTCAATTTCTTCCTTCATGATATTTTGCTTCTGAGGATTTAACCTATAAGCGGATTGTTTAATAGGTCTAACATCTGAGGAAAGTAGGACTACATCGTGAAGCTGGGAGTGGCAAACACCAGGGATATCTGAGGTGACCGAAGGGAACTTCAAAAGTACCGACTGAAGGTAATTTCTATGAAAAGGTGATATCTCATGCAAGTACTCATCTAAATGCTGCAACATTTCACTATTTTTGGGATTGCCACAAGGGGAAGGAAGAAAACCTCCTCAATCACTTCACCATCACTCTCCTTAGGCAACTCCTCAGACTTCATTGCAGTATTTACAATTAGGCAAGGTGTATTCCGATACGTTGTATTACGTTGTGTAAACCTTCAACGTAAGGTTTGATTTGATTGACATGGACAAGCCGGCTATTTTTCCGACGATCTGGAGTTTTCACTACGTAATTGAGATCAGACAACTTCTGAGTTATGATGTATGGTCCAGAATATTTACTTTTAACCCCTAACTATCGGTGCGCAACATAAGTAGAGTTAAATAAATCTGGACTATCTGGCGGCGCGCGACATAGGTCGTGTGGCAATTTCAGCACGTAATGTTGCTGAGAGAGAGAGACAAGTGGTGGCAGTAGAGTAGCGAGCGTATGACTGCTCCAGACCACCGCGGCGAACCTACTGACACGAATCCCACCTCCTCCCTCCCTCTCTCACTCGCTACATACTGAATTGTATGGGGAAAGTACCGAATTACATGCTTTTTGCACTCGTGTTGCGCGGTTGTTGCAAGAAAACTAGCTGTCATAAAAGGATCGTTATGGTGTTATTGGAAAGCTCTGTTTATGCCCTTTCAGGAATAGATACTTGTTTTACACTCTGGGTCTTATTTAGGCATGAAAATGATCACGTAAACAGCCCTATTTTGGCTAAAAACACCCCGCTGGGCGGTACATATAAATAGACCGCTAGCCCGCTAATAAGGTGTTAAGATGATGACCGCTTTTCTCCGGCGAGACGTAGAAGTCGGATAAAGGGGATCGGGGGCGGGGGGCCTGGTAACCTTCTCCCCTTAAATAAATCTACCAAAAAAACGAGACAGAGATAGGGGCGAGGGAACGCGTTCGTAGTCCCGGACCCTAAGAATAGGAGCTTTGAATGTGCGTGGATGTAGTACGAATGAGAAGCAAGAGGATATTGGAAGGTTATTTGAAAGAAGGAAGTATGATGTGCTTGCACTGAATGAAACAAAGATGAAAGGAGAGGGAGAAGTGGATTTTGGAAACGTGATAGGTAGAAAGTCTGGAGTAGACGAGGGAGTCTGGGGGAAAGAAGGAGTGGCTATTATTGTGAAGGAGGAGTTGAGAGTTTATAAAAGAGCGGAAAGAGGTGTCATCAAGGCTAATGTGGGTGCGAATGCAGTTTAAGGGTGAAAGGTGGGTTTTTGTAAGTGCGTATGGACCAGGAAGTGAAATAGAGTTAGACAACGGTTTCTGGGAGGATTTGAGAGATTGTCTACAAGGGTTTGATGAAAATGAAAATGTTATAGTTTTAGGGGACCTAAATGCTAGGGTAGGAAATGAGCCTGTTGAGGGAGTCATCGGTAGTTTTGGTGTGGATGGTGTAAACGAGAGCGGAGAAAGACTGAAAAATGTATGTGAAGAGTGCAGATTGAGTGTAGGTAATATGTTCTTCAAAAAAATGCTTATACACAAGTACACCTGGCATAGACTTGTGAGGGGAGAGATTGTAGAGAGGGCATTGATGGATTATGTGCTGGTGACAAGGGAAAGATTGTGTAGACTGCTGGATGTGAATGTGATGAGAGGTGAGGCGGAGGGTATGTCAGATCATTACCTGGTGGAGGGAAAGCTAAGAGTTAAGAGTTACAGGAGAATAAGAGACAAGCGTGAAGTAAGAGAGGTAATAAAAGTTAGTGAGTTAGAGAAGAGTGAAAAAGAGAGGGAGTACAAGGAAAGACTAAATGAAAAGTGGATGGAAGTGAGAGAGAAGTAGAGGTTGAATGGCAACAGTTTAAGGAAGGAGTGAAAGCAAGTGCAGAGGTAGTATGCGGCAAACGGAAAGTAGGAGGCAGAGGTATCAGGAAGGGAAGCGAATGGTGGAATGATACGGTGAGAAAGGCAGTTGAGGAGAAGAGACAGTGTTTTGAGAGGGTTTTACAGGATGGTAGTGTTGAGGTATGGGAGAGGTACAAGGAGAAAAGGAGAGAGGCAAAACGGAAAATTAGAGAAGCGAAAAAAGATGCAAACGAAAGGTGGGATCAAAGGTTGAGTGAGAATTTTGAAGAACGAAAGAAGATGTTCTGGAAGGAGGTAAATAAAGTAAAGAAAGGAGGACAAAAGAGGGAAGAGTCAGTGAAAGATGCAAATGGAGAATTACTAGTGGAACCAGTTGAAATGAGGAAAAGATATGCCGAGTATTTTGAATCTTTTGTTAAATACAAGAGATGGAAGAGAAGCAGTGATTGAAGCAGAGGTGGATGGAGATAGGTTACGCAGGCCACCCAGGTGGCAGGGCATGACTGAAAGGATTGAGGAAAATGAGGTGAAAGAAGCAGTGAAACAAATGAGAGCGGGAAAAGCAGAAGGTTTGGATGGTATTGCTGTGGAGTGTATAAAGAAGGGTGGAGATGTGATAATAGATTGGTTGGTGAGACTTTTCAATGTGTGCTTTGCTGTGTCAATGGTACCAATAGACTGGAAGAGTGCATGTATTCTGCCGTTGTACAAGGGGAAGGGAGATCGGCAGGAGTGTTCAAGATATAGAGGTATTAGTTTATTGTCAGTGGTTGGAAAGCTGTATGGCAGGGTGTTGATAGAGAGGATAATAAAGTGTACGGAAGTTGCAATAGGAGAAGAACAGTGCGGTTTTAGGAGAGGAAGAGGGTGATTGACTGATTGTATCAGATGTTTGCAGTAAGACAGTTATGTGAGAGGTATTTAGAGAAGCATAAGGAGATATTTTGGGCTTTTATGGACTTGGAACAAGCATATGATCGTGTGGACCGTGAAGCAATGTGGAAGGTGTTAAGGATTTATGAAATAGGAGTAAATTTGTTAGAAGCAGTTAAGAGTTTTTATAAAGGGAGCAGAGCATGTGTGAGAGTAGGAAATGGTGAATTGAGTGAATGGTTTGAGGTAAAGGTAGGTTTGCGACAGGGTTGTGTAATGTCACCATGGCTGTTTAGTATGTTTATGGATGGTGTGGTGAGGGAGGTGAAAAGGAGAACTATGGGAAGAGGATTGGGTTTAGTAGGAAAGAATGGTAGAGATTGGGAGTTGAATCAGTTGCTGTTCGCTGATGACACAGCATTGGTGGCAGATTCTGATGAGAAACTGCAGCGGGTAGTCAAAGAGTTTGGTGTGGTTTGTGGAAGGAGGAAACTGAAGGTGAATGTCAATAAAAGTAAAGTAATGGTGTGTAATAGGGGAGAGCATAGGGTGAATCTAGATGTGAGACTGGATGGGGAAATATTGGAACAAGTAGAAATTATCTAGGAGGAAAGATAAGCAGGAGTGGAGGTATGGAAATGGAGTCAAAACAGAGAGTGTGTGAAGGAAGGAAGGTTTTCGGAGCAAGGGAAGTATGTGGAAGACGAGAAATCTCGGAGTGAAAGTAAAAAGTGCACTGTATCAAGGAATTGTTGTGCCAACAGTGATGTATGGGGCTGCGACATGGGCTCTGAAGAAAAAGGAGAAAAGAGGGCTGGATGTGATGGAGATGAGCTGCTTGAGGAGTATGTGTGGAGTTACTCGTAGAGACAGATTGAGGAATGAAGAGATACGTAGGAGAGTGGGGCAGCAGGAACATTTGTCAGCCAGAGTGGACAGAAGGGTGCTGAGCTGGTATGGTCATGTTGAACGAATGGGAGATGAAAGGCTTACAAAGAGAATATGTGAGTCAGGTACAAGGGGAGATAGAAGGGCAGGAAGACCCCCATTGAGATGGAGAGACTGTGTAAGAAAAGCTTTGGATGATAGAGGAATGACTATAGATCAGGCAGGGTAAGTGGTGGTGGACAGGAGTGAATGGAGAATGCTTGTGAATAGTTGAGTGAACACGTGGTCATTTGGAGTAAGGGGTCGGGCGCAAGTTTGACTAGATAATAGTCCATCAGGCGCCTGGCCCGGGGAGACGATTAACCCGAAAACGGCGAGGGAGGGATATTGAACTAGCTCCCCATGGGCGAGCATATTGGCTCCATTCAGGCCTATAATCGTCATTTTACGATAAATATCGTTATTACTTATTCATATGAGCCTATTTTACCTTCACTATGAAGATAGTAACCTGTAACAACAATAAAACAAGTGAAAATATAATTTTTCTGGTCAAAATCGCGAATATAGATGGACCAGCCCATTCATGAATTATGGAGAAAATTGAGGCAACCCCTCCGTCCACGAGGCCTCAAGCCACACTGAGCCTACTCATACACACACTCGGTTATGTAACACACCCGCTAGGCACGTAAGCAAATCCTCCACACAGTTTGCTAATGTTAGCACAAAAATATACAAACGAATTAGGGAATAACAGGGAAAATACAGTAGGTGATAATTGAAGGGGGAGGGGAATGGGAGGAAGGAGGGGATGTGGAGGAGTTATATGAGGTATAGGGAAACAAAATATATAATAAAAAAAAAAAAATTTTTTAGTGCTACTGGGGCTGTTTAAATATTTTGTTTAGGCCTCCCTCTTAACCCGTACAGCCCCAGCGACGCGCCTGACGCGTCGGCGATGTATGTAACGCACAGCCCCAGAGACTTAAGAGCTTTGCCGCCGTCGCCCAGTAAAACCTCTTATGAGCTTTGCAGTCGTTTACGGGTTAATATGAAGGGTGCACCTGGAAGGGTGGTGGGAGGGCTTGTGGCTTTGGCTCCGCTGCATGTCTGCCTGCCGAGATCGGAACCTCTCCGGGTGGTCGGGGGCCGGGGGAGTGCTGGAGCGACCTTGGTGACCCTGGTCTCTGGGTCTTCTCCTGAGTGACCTGCATGTGTGTGAGTTTGTGCTTTTTATCTGTGTTTATTCGTTGTTTTATGTTGTTTTTGTGTTTTCCCTGTTCTTGCTCTGTCTTGAGTCGGCTACCCCCAAAATGGGGATTGGGCCTGAGCATATAGATAGATAGATAGATAGATAGATAGAAGAGGATGACCTGGAATGGGCAGAAAGAGGAGCACTTTTTCTCCAGAATTGAAAGTACGGCTTTCAGATTTGAGATCATATCGAGTTTTCATTTTTGACTGATTTTTCTCCAAATTATCTAGGGCAAGAGTTCGCACTTTAGACATTTTAAGTTTCAAAACATTTATGTACTCGACACAGTGCGTGAAGGGTTATCAGAAACTGTAATGAACCACTGATCTTTCAGGATCTTCAAAGGGCCTCTGATCTGACGTCCATACAACAACTCAAAGGGGGAGTAACCTAGCGACTCCTGGGGGCATTCCCTGACAGCGAAAAGAAGAAAGTAAATGCTTTCATCCTACTCTTTCTCCGTCTCAAAACAGTACTTCTTTATCATACTCTTAAAACTCTGATGGAAAGATTCAAGGCAACCCTGTGTCTGAGGTCTGTACGCTGTGGACAAATGTTTTTGCACATCTAACTCTGTCATTACTTGACACGTCAGCTCACTGGTAAAGTTAGATCCCTGGTCACTTTGGATATCTTTTGGAATGCCTACTTTAGTGAAAAGATGCAATAAGTGAGAGGCAATGGTTTTGGCCTTAATGTTCTTCAAAGGGAAAGCTTCAGGGTATCGGCACACATGACAGTCAAAAGATATTGGTTTCCTCGCTTTGTTTTGGGAAGGGGTCCTACACAATCTATGACTATTTTTTCAAAGGGCTCTGACGTGACAGGGATAGGCTTAAGAGGTGCTTGGAGATTACTTCATTTGGCTTACCCACCAGTTGGCAAGTGTGACAAGAACGGACAAAGTTAGACACATCTTTCTTCATTCCTGGCCAAAAAAAAATATTTAGTATTTTCCTGTAGGTGTTGTTTTGACCTAGGTGTCCTGCTAGTTTATCATGAGCTAGCTCCATGAAAGAAGAATGGATGGATGAAGGGATGATGATTTGATGTGTAGTAGACCATGTATCTGTGTCCGGCTTATCAGGTGTGTGGAAGCTACGCATGAGAACTCCATCATGATAGTAAATGCTTGGATTCTTTCCATTTACAGAAGTGTAATCAGCAGCATGTCTAAATTTTGCAAGAGTTTCATCATATTCTTGAGCTTTAATGAGATTCTTTTTAGACATGATCTGAGTGAAAATTGTCTCCTGACTTGATGTAGAGGGAGAGTCATGGGATACTAAGTTTTGAGAACGAGTAACTGCACATACAGGGAATATATGAGGTGTCTCTTTATCCATCCTCTCTGTAGGACTGGTAAGTAAGGGAGCTTCTCTCAACTTCTAGGCAGGGATCAGCCCATCTCCAGCCAAGTCATTTCCCAGAAGGAAGGAAACTCCAGGCACAGGAAGGTCCTGCTCAAGGATGGCTACTTTAATCGTTCCCCGGAGTAACCCACTGTTAAGCACTATTTCAGCCATGTTAACTACTTTATTTGAATTCAAAAAATTAAGCTGGCTAACTTCCCCTGTATATCTAGTTTCAACTAAGGGCAAAGCTTTCTTTACTAATATGCTCTGGGCCGAGCCTGTATCCCTCAGAATTGTGACTGGATATTCCCTGGAATGTTCAAGAGTGGAGACGGTTCCTGGAACCTTGAAAGCAGAGAAAAGATAAGATGACTCAATTGATTGAATGCATGTCACTGGTTTCCCAGTAGGTATGACAGATGGTGAATGAGAAGTGGCAATAGTGAGTTTGTAGGCAGATGAAGTTTTACAGCTTGGGTGTTGACATTGAAGGATGTTATGCCCTGTCCTTTTACAATACGTACAAAATTCCTCATTTCTTTTTTGATCTTTTGGTGTGGGATTTGAAGAACTTTGCAGCGAGCTGACTTCAGACACGGGGTCATTACTAGAGGGGAATCTAACAGTTGGTGTCCTAGACTTGTCTCGGTTTGGAAAGCCCCTGTGAATTAAAGCATAAGAAACTGCCAACTTGGCATTCTTAGTGAGGTCACTTACACCCTTCTCCCCAACGTACACCAGGATATTGAGTGGTAGTCTTCGCTTCCATTCTTCAAGGACCATCAGGTTAACTAAGTCTGTGAATGTGGTGATACGGGAAGAGTCCAGCCACTTCTTAAACATTCAAAACTTTTCCATTGCAAACTCTAAGTATGTGTGCGTTTCAGGCTTGCAGTAGTTTCTAAACTGTATACGATAACTGTCAGGGGTTATGGAATATGCATCAAGAATGGCTTTCTTTACAAACTCATAATCATCAATGTTTTAAAGGTTAGAGAACATAGTGGAAGCTTTTCCTACTAATTATTATGTTCCTTCCAACAACCAACCATACTCCTAAAATCGATTAATGAAATTTACAAACACATGTGGGAGTCCGTGGATTCGAACCCAGGATGCTCACACCGAAAATCAACACCTTATACATCGCACCACGAAGACAGTTAAAGGTTGGTGGACACTGCCTACGATTTATTATGCAACTTCGAATCCTGCATATCAATCTAAGCATGTACACACATCCCAACTGCAACTCACGTAGGCTATGCATATGTGAATGGAAAGAGCAATTAATGGGGCCTTAACCACTTAGGGAAGTCCTCTCGATAAATTACTCCTGAACCAATATAAATTATTATGTTCCTTCCAACAACCAACCATACTCCTAAAATCGATCATTGAAATTTACAAACACATGTGGCAGTCCGTGGATTCGAACCCAGGATGGTCACACCGAAAATCAACACCTTATACGTCACGTCCACTCCTCCTTAGGCCATTTAAGGTGTGCAGCGGTCTTTTCAAAAGTCTGGAAAGAAGCTTCCGGATCTCTCTCATTGAATGTTGGAACTAAGGAGATATTCTTAGCTAAGTTGAAAGACTTCTTCAGTTTCTCTAGCGCTAGCTTTTCTGCCTCGAGTGTTTTGGTTTCTTCTAGATTTTGGATTTTAGCTATTTCTTGCTGTCTGTTTGCATTCTCAAAGTCTTCCTGCTTTTGTAGCTTAAGAAGTTCCAACTGCCTATCTTTTTCCTTTTCCTGCAATTCTAACTGCCTATCTTTTTTCTTTTCCTGCTGAAGTATGGCTAACCGTTCCCTTTCAAAGGCTAGGCGCTCTCCTGACCATACATCCTGATTTGATCTATCAAGTCTCTCAGGTGTTTCACTTTGTGTATCCTCATCATCCATCATAGATTTATGCATAGACAGACTAGCTGGAGTAAACTCATCTACGGCTTCAGATGGTAAGAATTCTCTAGAAACTAATTCTTCTATGACTATGTTTTTGATAATTTTTTTAGTATGTGAACTCTCAAAAGGTATGTCAAAGTGAAAAGCAATATACTTCCATTCATCCTTAGAAATCACCTGATTTAAGAGTTTGTCAAGAGAGGGCTCATTACAAAACGCTTTTAATCTGAACTTTTCAGTCATTTTGAAAGACTTAATTAGGGTTGCGAAGGCTACCGCTCAACTAAACATAAGAGCGTGGCAAACATAAGCAAAAAACTAAAAATCTCAAAAACCTACACATGAATTGGATATGAGCAGCACAGACTGGTACATACTAGATACTCAACAGTTGCTACGAAAACTATGGATCAGAGGCAAGGATATTGGGCAAGTATTATACCAGTAATGATTTTCATACTAATGTTAATTAAAATTAAAATGTAAAACTTGCAAACTAAACAAACCAAAATTGGGACAAGGACAATATAAAGTCAAATTAAATTATCAAAATCGCTATGTGGCAACAACGCTTACTAAAATGAAAATTATTAAATAAAAGAACACAATCCACCACATAGGGTGTACATTACTACATGAGCAAGTTAATCTGTTTCCCAAGCAAACTAATCGCACATATAACAACGCACTATCGTCACGTTAAAGGAAGTAGTCAAGTTTGGGAAGTCCGGGACGTTCTGGCAAATTTGACTAAACTCTGCATGAATAAAGAAACTACATGTTAAATGTCAAAATATTATTTAAAATCAAATTTGCAACATGACAAGACATTAACAATAGTACAAAATACAAATATTGATAAGATATCTATACTATTACAAAATATATAAAATACAGTACAGCACTCACTAAGGATAGTGCTATCGGGTAGGTACCTGTAAGCATAGCATGCCTCAAGTGACCCCTATCAATAACTACCCTACAAATAACCTACATTTATAGCACAAATAAACTAAGGAAATCGCAAAAGTAAGCAATTGATACTATCGACAATGAATACATATAATATAAAGACAAATAATTGCAAAATATGAAGTAACAACAGATTTAAACAAAGAGTACTCTTTTAACAAGAACAATAAATTTAAAAAATCATCAATATTAATATTAATAATAGAAAAAGAAAAATATAAACAATAAATACAGACAAAAAACAATAAATACAGACAAAAAGTAAGCAGAGGTTATACAAGAAACTTCAAGTTAAAAATGCTTGATTCAAATTATTGATGTCAAATTTTAGAATACAGTCACAATAATTGACCCTAAAAAGATTAAATTTATGGAACAATTTACTTGCCTCAAAACCTCTGGCCACTAAGAGTCTGTATAGTAACCTAGCTCTAGCCCAAAAGTCATCTACTTTAGTGCAGATTTTACAAAATCTTATTAATTGGGAATAAAACAATTATAAGTTATTGTACTATCGATATTACTACTAGGGAAAGGAAAGTTTATTACGTTAAAATTAAAATCATCAACTTTGTGATATACTTTAAGTATGCACTGTTCATTAACAATCTCTATATTTATATCAAGAAAATTTTCAACTTTATAATTTACGTTACATTGTGTGAGGGGAATAGAATTAGGGTAAATAAGTTTAGCAACTTGATTAAAATTTAACAAATTGCAAACAAGAATATCATCAATATATCTACTATTATTACTTAACAATTTAGCAAGTGCTAATTTTTCTGGGATTTTATTTTTCTTGCTACTGTCAACTAAGTCTTTTATATATTTAAATTCTAAAGCAAGCAAGAATATGTCTGCAATTAAAGGGCTAGCATTACCACCCATAGGAATTCCTAATATTTGTTTGAAAATGTACGGCCCGAATCTAACATAAGTATTGAAAAGGAGGAATTTAAGGGCATCTTTAAGTTTAGTTCTATCAAAATATACAGAACTAGTGGGAGTAGAGCTAAGTGATGCATTATTAAAATATGTATAAACATTCATGAAATAATTACCATTCCCAACGAACCTGTCAAAGTGCAAATCTATAATAAAGCAAAGCTCTGAATATACTAAATCTAAAGGCAAATTGGTATAATGTTTCAGGTAAAGACACTAATCTCCTCCAATTAAAGATAATTAATGTGAAAACCGACATACAAGAACGCAAGAAAGTAAACTCTGAACTATCCCGCATTTCTTAAACAAAAGTATAAAAGTGATACACGATCCCAAAACAATAGAATAAGAGGAGTGGCATGAGAGAGCTATATGCAGCAAGATCCTACTTCTACTTATTCAAATTATTAGAAGATGGTGATCAGGTTCGGTCTATCCATAGTTTCGTATTCTTATGGAAGACGAGTATGAGAGGTACATCCTACTCTGATATTAAACGGGGATTCAGGTGGATGACCGATGTGCGGTAGGTTAACTACCGTCACATGAGGATACTCGGATACTCCCGCTACCGTCTGTCAAGGTATTTAATATATAAACGGGTATGGATGAGTATGAGGGATTTGATGAATATCACTTTGAAAACTACAAATGGTGAATAAATGATAGTCTCTTAAATTTCTACAATAATGTAATATTACCCAGCTACGTAAACCAACATAAAGGAAGGAATTATTTAAGCAGCATGAACAATAAAACAAAAAGGACTATAACATAGTGATACATTTCAATGTTCAAGTCTTAACCCTTAACTGGCAGGGCCCGCCTTAAGTCGGGCTCCAATTTGCAGCAAGGTAGGAGCATTATTAAGGCTTTTAAAAGGTTAAAATAGAGTGCAAATGGCCGGGAGCGCAGCAGGCCACACGTCCGACACCCAGGGCTTACCGCCGCCCACTGACTCATGCTCCCTCTGTTCTCGAGAGGCCGGCAGTGTTGCCAGTAGTGAGCGTAGCGGGAAAAAATATGCCGATATACGCTAAACTCCCATGTTAGTGGTCCCACTGCGTGAGAACGACGAGTGCTACGTAGCTCGTTCTGGTCTCATTTTGAAGATTTTAGCGCCTAGTTTTATGCTGAATACATTTCTTTTCATGCAGATACTTGATTGATCATTCAGGAGGGCCAGAAAATGCCCAAAATAGCCCAAAACCCCCCGCTAGACAAGGGTTAAGAAAACAAATATTTCAATTATATCAATTAGACTTAATGAAACTTGATTAATTGATCAAATGATCCCAGACAGGCCCCCACTTGTAACAATTCGAAGTATTGCTCAACAGATATTGTAATCTTTAATTATTTGGCCTCAAGACTCTAGAGGTATGGGAACTTCAAACTGTACAAGAGACTGAAATTGATAGGTAGGTATTCAGTAGGTATGGTATGGGTAGATTTCTTATAGGGATATTATTCTTATAGAGTTACTTCATTAATATTCCAGTTCTTAGCTAGTTTTATAGTATATGTTCAAGGGTTAACCAACCAAGCTTCATTAATGCCTATTCTAATAGGATTTCAAAACCAAGAAATAATTTAATTATTATTATTATTATTATTATTATTATTATTATTAACCCTTAATTGGCGGCGCGCAACTTATGTCGTGTGAAATATATTTGGACTAAGTGGCGGTTCACAACTTATGTCGTGCGCCATTTTCAGCACATAATGTTGCTGAGAGAGAGAGCTGAAGAGGTGTGAGGAGCCTAGCAACCCTATGACTGCTCACGACCACCGCGGTGGACCAACTGAGGTACCTCCCACCCTTCCCTCCCCTCTCTCACTCGCTACACAGGGAATTATGTAGGGAAATTACCTAATTACAGGGTTTTTGCACTCGTGTTGCACGATCGTTGCAAGAGAACCAGCGGTCGTACAAGGATGGTTCGGGTGTCATTGGAAAGCTCTGTTTATGCCCTTTCAGGGATAGATACTTGTTTTACGTTCTAGATCTTATTTAGGCATGAAAATGGTCACGTAAACAACCCTATTTAGGGTAAAAAACCCCCCGCTGGGCACTACGGTCCGCTAGACCGCTTAGCCCGCTAATAAGGTGTTAAAGTAAAGTAAAGTTAAAGATTAATATAATTACAAGAAATTTGAATTACTAATTGAATTATTTAAAGTGATTAAATATTAAAAGCAAAATATTAGTTATAACTCTTACAAATAAAAACAAATAAATATAAATACATAAACAAATATTATAAACTAAACAAAATGAAATTAGGACATTGAAATATAGTCACGTGCTCAATCCCGGTTGTTGTTGTTGGTGTTGTTCCCTTAGCTGCCTGGCCGAACAGCTCCGAGTCCCTAAGGAAGGCCATGGCCATGGTCAGGCTTTCCCACAGAGCTCTCAAAGAGTGTAAATTGTGTTGTTGGCGTAAGTGGTTGTGCGAAATGCAGTCTTCTATGATGTGTTTAATGGTATGGGGTGCTGTGTTACAACCCGGGCAGGTGTCGACGACGGAGTCATCCAGTCTCTTCTGATAGCTCAGAAGAGCCGGATGGTGTCCGTATCTCAGCCTGGCCAGGTGGACTCTGTCCTCGCGAGGAAGGGAGGATTCAGAAGGATGGATTTCGGGAGGTCGTGCTTGCAGCTGCGTGTTGTCTATGAGTGAGTGAATGGAACGGCGAGTGATATGAGTATGGATGTGCTTCCGGAAGTTGGTTTGGGGTGAGCAGGGAGGGAGAGAAGACAGTATTTGTGTGTGATAGCGTGTGCTGGGTGTTGTTTTGATATTTCTTGGTGTCTGTGGGTGTGTAGCCATGTAGTGTAGTGGGTGGTATTGATTCGTGTTGGCTGCTGCCAGGAATTGTGTGCCTCTCATGTCTAGATGATCTTTGACTTTGAGGACTTTGGTTTCTTGATGTAGGTGACCTATGGGTGTCGTAGCTGTGCATCCTGTGATGATTTTCAGGGCTTTATTTTGAATGGTCTGTAAGGTCTTATGATGTGTTTCAGCTAGGTTGGAAGCCCAGGCCGGGCTTGCGTATTCCATAACTGATCTTATGTATTGTTTGTAGACTGTGGTGGTGGTTTCTTTGTTGTGTCCAAATTTCGTGTGGGCAAGTGATCTGTGGGCGTTACGTCTGGGTGTCAGTTTCTTTTTCGTGTTTGTGGTGTGCTGTTTGAATGTCATTTGGGTGTCGTATGTTACTCCTAGGATTTTGGGTGTGTGTGTGTGTGTGTTAGGGGTGTGTTGTTTATGTCGAGTCCCAGGACGTAATCGTGCTCTCCTGTCCAGCTTGTGAGGAGAGTTGCAGTGGATTTAGCTGGGGCTAAATTGAGTCTGTTTGTAGTGCACCATTCATGTAATGTGTCGAGATAGTCTTGAAGGAGTCTTGTTGCTGTGTCTGGGTTTTGGTGCGTGCTTGTGAGTGTTATGTCGTCTGCGTAGGAGGCTATGGTTATTTGGGGTGAATTTGGTGTATTGATATGATGCATGTACAGATTGAAGAGTGCAGGGGACAGGACGGATCCTTGCGGGACTCCGTTTGGGAAATTTCTAATGCTAGATGACTGACCGGCAAAAGATACGTGTGCACATCTGCCTGCTAAGAAGTTGGCCAGCCATCTTTTTGTGTTGTTGTGCATGTATGTGTTGTAGATTTTGTTTGTTAGGTTGTGGCGGGGGATGGCATCGAAGGCTTTACTAATGTCGAGTGTGGCAAGTACTGATCTGTGTGGTAGTCTAGCTGAGTTGATGCCGTCAAAAGCTCTTTATGTAAGGTCTGTAAGAAGAGTGTTTGTGGAGTGCAATGGCCTGAAGCCGTATTGTGTTCGAGAAAGTGGTAAGTCAGGTGTCATCAGTTGTAGTACAATGCGCTTTATGACTTTGGAGGGGGTGCAAAGGAGTGTGATAGGGCGGTGTGAGGAGGGTAGCGTGGGGTCTTTGTTGTGAGTTGCAGTTGGGATGTGTATACATGCTTAGATTGATATGCAGGATTCGAAGTTGCATAATAAATCGTAGGCAGTGTCCACCAACCTTTAACTGTCTTCGTGGTGCGATGTATAAGGTGTTGATTTTCGGTGTGAGCATCCTGGGTTCGAGTCCACGGACTGCCACATGTGTTTGTAAATTTCATTAATCGATTTTAGGAGTATGGTTGGTTGTTGGAAGGAACATAATAATTGATATTGGTTCAGGAGTAATTTATCGAGAGGACTTCCCTAAGTGGTTAAGGCCCCATTAATTGCTCTTTCCATTCACATATGCATAGCCTACGTGAGTTGCAGTTGGGATGTGTGTATATGGTTAGATTGATATGCAGGATTCGAAGTTGCACAATAAATCGTAGGCAGTGTCCACCAACCTTTAACTGTCTTCGTGGTGCGATGTATAAGGTGTTGATTTTCGGTGTGAGCATCCTGGGTTCGAGTCCACGGACTGCCACATGTGTTTGTAAATTTCATTAATCGATTTTAGGAGTATGGTTGGTTGTTGGAAGGAACATAATAATTGATATTGGTTCAGGAGTAATTTATCGAGAGGACTTCCCTAAGTGGTTAAGGCCCCATTAATTGCTCTTTCCATTCACATATGCATAGCCTACGTGAGTTGCAGTTGGGATGTGTGTACATGCTTAGATTGATATGCAGGATTCGAAGTTGCATAATAAATCGTAGGCAGTGTCCACCAACCTTTAACTGTCTTCGTGGTGCGATGTATAAGGTGTTGATTTTCGGTGTGAGCATCCTGGGTTCGAGTCCACGGACTGCCACATGTGTTTGTAAATTTCATTAATCGATTTTAGGAGTATGGTTGGTTGTTGGAAGGAACATAATAATTGATATTGGTCCAGGAGTAATTTATCGAGAGGACTTCCCTAAGTGGTTAAGGCCCCATTAATTGCTCTTTCCATTCACATATGCATAGCCTACGTGAGTTGCAGTTGGGATGTGTGTACATGCTTAGATTGATATGCAGGATTCGAAGTTGCATAATAAATCGTAGGCAGTGTCCACCAACCTTTAACGGTCTTCGTGGTGCGATGTATAAGGTGTTGATTTTCGGTGTGAGCATCCTGGGTTCGAGTCCACGGACTGCCACATGTGTTTGTAAATTTCATTAATCGATTTTAGGAGTATGGTTGGTTGTTGGAAGGAACATAATAATTAGGTTTGGGGAATGTGATGATGATACCATGCTTCCAGATGTCTGGTATTGTGTTGTGTGAGTAGCTGTAGTTTGATATGTTAATCCCGGTTAATGAGGATTGTTAGCCTAGGCGTCACACTCTCTAGTTGGTAGCAGTGCTGCAATATTTCCGTAGAGGTAATGACGTCACATTTCCGCCGTTCTCTTGATAATTGATTAAAGAAAACGGTGTCATTAATATAGGTGACTGTAGACATATTTATGCCAATTGATTGCCCTACCATAACACACTTTCGACCTCCTGGTAATCTGTATAATGCCTTTTGTAAATATCTCATTACTCACCCAACAATATTATAAGATATTTTCCGTGTTCATCCTCCTTTTCTTCTTTAATAATATTAAGCTTATGTACCATACTATTTGTCTATGTTCACAGGTGTGGCATATACGTGCATGTTCGCATGCACACATGCATGGGAGTCACACATGTGCATTACTGTATTTATATAAATGTAGGAATACCACAATGTGTGAGGACGAACAGTCTAACTGTCGTCCTCACAATGTGCACCGTACCAGCTAGGGTCCCTTAACCCTGTACCGTACGGTAATAATTATATAAAAACGCATAGCCCATATATTGGGGTTGCTTTCCTGTATAGTTCTGCTTATATTTTGATTAACCCTTAAAAAGCGGCCCACCACTTAAGTCGAGTTAAATAAAGCTGGACTATGTGGCGGCGCTCGACATAACTCGAGTGGCAATTTCAGCACGTAATCTGGCTGAGAGAGAGAGACAAGTGGTGGCAGGAGACTAGCGAGCGTATGACTGCTCCAGACCACCGCGGAGAACCTACTGACACAAATCTCAGCTCCCTCCTCCCTCTCTCACTCGCTACATACTCAATTATGTACCGAAAGTACCGAATTACCTGCTTTTTGCACTCGCGTTGCACGGTTATTGCAAGAAAACTATCCATCATACAAGGATCGTTATGGTGTCATTCGAAAGCTCTGTTTATGCCCTTTCAGGGATAGATACTTGTTTTACGTTCTGGGTCTTATTTAGGCATGAAAATGATCACGTAAACAGCCCTATTTTGGCTAAAAACACCCCGCTGGGCGGTACACATAAATAAACCGCATAGGCCGCTCGTAAGGTGTTAACTATGTACTATAAACTCTGAACATTGTAGAATATGATGCATGGCCTTCAGCAACAACGTTCCCCCAAGTGTTGGGGCTTGTACGGAGTGGTAAATAAAGAATATGAAAACAAAATAGAGGCCTCATAATTTCTTATGAAAAACATATTTTAATATATAGCCTAGGCCTATAACTTTTAAATCGTTATTGAATTATGGAAGTAATTGTACACAATGGCTATATATTATAATTTAATACATCTAGGTAATAATGTATATAGAGTATATCAGTACCAGCAAACTGTGCCTCATTTAAACAGTATTAGATAAACATAAACTGCGTTTTCTGTCACACAAAAGTCTGATAACCCACCCTCTTATCAGTGAGACCTAGGTTAGACATTAGGAAACTTTCGTTTAGATATAGAGTTATAAATGTATGGAACAGCCTGCCCGAATATGTTGTTAATTCTGAACATTTTAGGAAGTTTGAGATAAACCTTGACCGAGGATGGGAAGGGCAAGACCAAACATGTAATTATACAGCGCAGACACATGCAAGTCGTTTAAGCAATAGTGCACCAAGAACCTCAACAAAAAATTGAAATATCATGAGCCGGAGTTAAAGGCCCTTAAATTGGCCTTCTTCCGGAAATTGTCTACGGTATTCTACGGAAAGTGGTGCTGGATGGGAGGAAGGACGTCGATTGACTGGGGACAGAGGTGCATGGGGGCGTTTCGTTCGTGGCCACCCCTTCGGGGATCACAGCGTCCGACAATAGATAGATAGATAGATAATTTATAAGGTAAATCAGAACCCAAAATAATAACATGTTAAGGTGTACAATAATGATGTAGAAATTGTGAACAGCAGTGAATTCCCAAAAAAGATCGAAAGTTTTTGCAACACATATTATACAAAACCGCACCAGTAACAACATTTTACTCTAATTGGAATGTAAATGAACATCGAGCATATGGAAAACAGACTGGCAGAGGTAAAAAATCACACACACCATGATAATAGTGGGAACGCCTGCAGAAGAATACACTGGACCAGCATTACTCCACGAATACATAGACATGGCGTAAAATATTGTTAAAACAACCAAAACCAATGGAGTATCCACACTTGGGAACTATAAACCTGAACAAATAGTTAGAGAAATTATAGGAAAGAAAAGTAGGCCTATGTGACATTGATAGATTGTAATCAGAAATTTTATGGAATCACTGGCAAATCTATAAAATTAAATATATTAAGATAAATTCCATAACAGCACAAAGTCTATAAATATAAAACACAAATAAGCCCTTCGATCAAGATATACTGTAGGCCTATGTGCTATACAATCATTATGGGAATCAATTAATCAGAACTAGAACAAAACATAAGAGTAGCTGATGAAATGAATGAATTACTGCCATATGAATAGAAGAAAGTTGGTCCTTTATTACCAGTTCCCGTTTGTTATTTACATATAGAATGAATTCTTGTGGTGGGAATCTTCTCCATATATATTATTTTCAAATATTTCCGTTTTTGACGCCATATCCGTAGTGCATCGTCTGCATCCGTTTAGCAGACGAATTTCCGTCCAGTGGCAGCACTGGTTGGTAGGTTGAAGAGAAGGGAAGTAACAACCCGACTGTACTCCAGGTATTCACAGAGACACCACCCCGAGCTATAGTCCAAATCACACTGAAGTTAGTCTAAAAATAAGATCACTCATAGACTCGGGAAAGAGCTGGTCACTAAGAAAAGAAACTCGCCCCCTAGTGGTGTGGGGGCGGGTTAACGATCATTGAAGATTATATACAAAGGTTCATGGCGCTGGTGTGGTGCTTTGAAGCTCCATGTAGAGGTAGAGTTGGTTGGATGAGGCTTCAGGAAGGGTTGAGCAGGCTCGGAGTTTCGAGGAACGTAACACTAGTCACACCTTCACAGCATATATAGGTTACCGTACCTGAATATGTTGGCACCCATATACAGTGTGTTACATACGAACCAAAGATAATATATATATTCGGTGTGGTCTCTGGAGTATCAGGTTTCATCAAATGTACTGTACATTCCAAAGTCTTACACGGGCCAACCAAAGGCACTCTATTATCATGACACTACAGCCAAACTTGATCACCACACTGGTCACCATAGAATGAGGTGTATCTACAATGATGACTTGGACCTAGACAACATTGACAGGTTAACATGAAGGCTGTCTCGTAACATTTATGTTGTGTCTTGAGTCCTTTGATTCATGACAAGGTAAACAAAAATCCTTTTTCTACTCCTATCACAATTGTACAGTGAAGGTCTTACATAAGTGTTCCAGGATTCACGCCACCTCACTGTAAACTGTCCACGAATAATCCTGTGACCAAATGTGTCTGCCATGTGAGGCAGGTTTGGTTTGGGGGTGGACTATTACGGCTGATAAAATTGAGGTCGATCAGCCCTCTCGCCTCATTTTCACCCGTAATTAATATATATATATATATATATATATATATATATATATATATATACCGGTATATATTTGTATAATAACATAAGTAAACGGAAGTATGCTGAGAGCCGATTGGCCCACACAAGGCAGATCTCTTTCGAACCCAACCCATCTGAAGGGAGTTGGGATGGTGGAGGGAGAGAGTAGATAGAGAGAGAGAGTTGGTTGGTCAAATATTGACCAAACACAGTACATGAAAATACTTTCTAAATGTTTACCAAATACAAAACGTTCAATTGGTTTGCTAGAACGGTATTTCTAGTATAACACAAATCAACTCTTGTGTTATCTCTAAATGCAAATGTAATGTCAATAATTGTATAACCAAAGTAATTGATTTGCCAGGAACAAGGATAGAGAGAGAGAGATAATTACAAGGAATATTTAGAATCTCAAGAGACCTTGCCGTCCATTCCGAGGAGATACTCCAAGTGGAAGAAGGTAGCCGGTTTAGTTCACTACACTCATTACAGTGTGTAAAGTACTATCTACTCTCTTCTTGAACTGCTCTACTTAAGAACTGCTTACAATTTCTGAGGGAAGTTTGTTCCAGGCAGGACAGATCTTATGTGAAAAAGTGTTCACAATTACTAGCTCTGAACCTCTTCAGTTATAACTTCTAGCCATGGTTGAGTATTGTTTTCATAATGAAGCTAAACATGTTGAGAGAGAGAGAGATAGAGGGATATATATATATAGGGATATATATAGAGAGAGAGAGGAGGGGGGGAGATATGTAGATAGATAGATAGAGAAAGAGAGAGAGAGAGAGAGAGACTAAAGGTAAGTAATTGTGAACAAAAGAATATGACTAGTGAGTGCTAACTCCGCCTCCAACCCTAATAAAGGGCAGGAAATGTTTAGCCTGTGAGCTCAGGTCACAGATGTGGGAATCTCTCTCTCTCTCTCTCTCTCTCTCTCTCTCTCTCTCTCTCTCTCTCTCTCTAATGAAACGTAGTGATACTATACATCCTTTTTGTTGAAGTATGTATGCAATATATATGTTTGGTGATTAAACCATCAACTGGTATCTATTTTTTATTTTTTTTATAAATGCAGTATTTCATATGACAACTAGATATATATCTGTGCGCTTTTTATTTTTTTATTTTTTTTATATCTAAAACCGTGTTAATATATACAGTTCAATAGATCACAACAAACTGTTAATCGGAGTTGTGGATTGAACCAAGATATACTGTATATCTTGGATTGAACCAGTGCCAGCGTTGGTGACTGGCCTCAACCATTCACTACCCGCGCGCGGCTGACAGCCTCTCCCGTGTGGCCATTTCGGTTTGTGACCATTTAGGTTTGTGGCCATTTAGGATTGTGGCCATTTCGGAGTGTGGCCATTTCAGTTTGTGGCCATTTCGGTCTGTGGCCGGTTTGGTTGTGGTCATTTCGGTTGTGGCCATTTCGGAGTGTGGCCGTTTTGACTTGAAAGCTCTCAGTGTATACCACCTCCTCTACGTAGGGTACGAAGTACCCATCTTGCAACACAATCCAACCCCTTCTTTTGACCAACTCTCCAACCCAAGAGTGAAACGATTCTCAAATATTTCTTCTATTCAACACTTGAGCTCCTGAACTCTCTCTCTGAATCCATCTTTCCCTCATCCTATGATTTAAGTTGCTTCAAATCTCCTTCTGTCCAGATATATTGGCTCGAACATTCCTTGATTTTGGCCCTGTCACTCTTCCAACTCTGGGGGGGCACTCGTCACAGTCAGTTTTGCCTGCTGTCTCCCTCATCCACATAGAACAAAAATATTAAATGTCTTAATTATTATTATTAGCAACACATTAGCCAGCTATTTAATTTGACCATAACACTATTTAACTAAAAGTAGCATAGTTTCTCATGGCATAAAGGTCCGATTCCCTATCCGGACTCTCCCGACCAGTCCTGTACCTCGGCTTGCTGGCGTTAACATGACCTCGGAGCAGGGATCAATCAACAATACAAACGTTAGGTCAACACTATTTAAAACAAAAATACCCACGCTATTTTGAGACTCCTAGAACTGAATTTAAGTATTTATTACTGCTAGTTATCTTTGTAGAATTGTTACCATATATAGTTATTCATGGACTCATGTTTTTTTTTTTTTTTTTTTTTTTTCTATATTCCAACTACTCCCTCTCGGGCATAGGCTGAGAGCCTGTACATTCCACCGCCCAACACGGTGAAGCCCGTGAGGTCTTGTTCCAGTCTGGGGAGTGAGACATGCGAAGCATCCATCATGGCTCGAAGCAGCTCCATCTCTGAAGCGGCCGGTTGCTTCGCTCAAGTGCTTCACCGTCTCACCCTCCAGACTCAGACCCTCACTCTCAGAACGCCACCTATTGAGCAGTGAACTCACTAGGCATTGTCCCCCTGTAACATATTTTGAATATGGGAATATTCATACAGTGTTATTTAATCAGGGAACAACGAGGGTATTTTTTTGGCATTTCGGTGGGCTTTGTGGTAATGCACTGATACTAGGTACAGCACAAATTCAATCCCAATAATATCTTCCCATTGACATATCGGGATTTGAACCCGGGTCCATTGGATTACCAATCCAGTGGCATGACCACTCCACCACACCTCCCCTAAATGTGGGGCATTTAATCAGTTTGAACATTTATCCTTGGTGTTCAATGAGGAAGGAGCGATATTGATATATTTAATAACAAATACGGTTCGTACCACCAAACATTTTGTTACAACATAAAGGTAACCTGGCATACTTTTACATAGTCAAGGCTTAAAACGCAAGGTTCTTTCTCTTATATCTCTCTTTCTCACTCACTCTCTCTCTCTTTCTCTCTCTCTCTCTCTCTCTCTCTCTCTATATATATATATATATATATATATATATATATATATATATATATATATATACTGTATACGTTTTATAATTGAGGACGTTATAAATACTAGATTATCATATCTGGTGAACAAGGAACAAGCTGAACCTGTGCCTCACAAAGTCATATGGTAATTAATGTCCACTTTACCCCAAATCTACATATTTACGTATGGGATTGAGGGAAACGATCACTCTTCTTGGCCTGGAAATATTTCCATAGGAATACTATTTCAGTTTCTCACTCTTCTATTTCAATATATATGACAGAGATAGGCGCAGGGGAAAATCCGGTAATTTATCTGTGATTAATATGTTAATATATCTCAGTTCTATGGATATCATTGTCATGATATTTAAGGGGAGATGGGATGGTTTTCTGGACCCCTGTCTCCGTCGTGTTTAACCCCATTTGTTTTGAAATTTTAAGACGTTCGGTCCATTAGTTTGGCGATTTTAACACTTCTAGTTCATTTCGTTGACAATGTTGAGACTTTTCGTGCCATTTAGGTGTCGATTTTTTTCATGAGAGTGATATCGAGCCTGTAATTATAAGAGAACATGTTTTTACTGAAACATGTAAAAATATATCTTCAAGGGGGTCTAGGGGGAATTATTCTAAGTTTGAGGGAGGTCTAGCAAAGAAACTAACAAAATATATCAATCAATATACCAATAAAACAGCCACTACCCTCTTATAATACTACCAGTGGAACTAACCGTGTGTGGCCGCCTTTAGACAGCGTATCAGATGGAAATGAACTATGGAGGTGCTTGCTGGAATGAAATGAGACGGGTTAATATCAAACAGATATCCAGGAGAAGCTTGGAAGATTTATTAATACTGTAAAGGACAAGAAAATATCAAGGAGGGATGGGCGTATTTATTAACTCATTTATATACAGTATGTTTTATATAAATATATTTAGTTTCCTCCCTCGACCTTCATCAAGCATAAAACAATACCCCCCCCCCCCCCCCAAGACCCTCCTTCAAGAAAAATGTATACATTTTTCGGTAGAAAAATGTCCCGGCCGAACGCCGGTTCCTCCTAAAGTGTAGGATTGCTATCGCTCGCTTGACCAAAAAAAAATCGACATCTAAATAGCACGAAAGGTCTTGAAATTGACATAAATGGGGCGAGTGGTCTTAAAATAGCCAAACTAACGAAATTAAAATCTTATAATCTCAAATTTAATATGCTAAACATGAGGGTGAAGGGGGTCCAGAAAAAAACTATAGTAACCCCTTTAACACTTGTTGTACCTTCAACATCCTTTTCACTTTATTCTGACTTTATTCTAAGGTTTTAATTTCATTAAACCCTTTACCTCAGACAGATCCTTCATAAGTTGCATACAGTATAATCATCTTGAGGTAGCTAGAATAAAGCTGGGATTGAGGCCTCCTTATTGAATGTCTTTAACCCCTCTTTGGCAGGGACCGACTTAAGGCGGTCTAGAGAACCCAGACCTAAAGAGCGGGGACCGCCTTAAGTCGTATGCGATGTTGAGCACATAATTGGCTCTGAGAGAGAGTCCGAGCGGTGGGAGGAGCGTAGGTTGGCTCTGACCGTTCGGCACGGCTCCCGCACCGTGACTGGCCCCACCTCCACACACATCCACACCCACTGCCTCCCTAGACAGGGAAATATGTAATGAAATTACCGTATTTTAGGGACTTTTCCTTCGTGTTGCACGATCGTTGCAAGACAACCCGCGATCGTAGAAGGATGGTTCAGGTGTCATTGGAAAGCTCAATTAACGGCCTTTCACGGATACATAATTGTATTATGCTCTGGCTCTTCTTTATGCATGAAAAAGAGCATGGAATGAAGCTCGTTTAAGGTAAATATGCCCGCTTGACAGGTAGTAGAAGTTATTTACCTAGCCGCTCGTTGAGTGTTAAGGTTAAGTTAACAATTAAGAGTTTGTTTTAGTGTGTTGTGTCACAAATAATTAATGTTAAGATAATTAATAAAATATTGATAATTAAAAACTTTGTTTACACTCAGAGCAGCAAATGTGTGATGGAAAGCTTGTTATTGTTTTGTTAGGGTATTTGTTCACTAGAGAGGATTAAGGTTTAGATTTTTAGTAGCAATATGTTGTTACTTTTTTCATGTGAACTAATAGTGTATATGATTATTTAACCCAAATCACAAAAGGAAATTACCTTGATCTGTCTATGTTTGACACATAATTAAATTCACACACAATGAATGTATTTCCAGAGTATTCAAGTCAAAGCAAATACAAAAAGATAATTTATGTTGAGAGATTAAACGTAAATTTCTGGAAAAATTCACCACAAACCTATAACCTGAAACCTTAAAAACTAGACAGACGGTGGATCTGGTAGCTGTAGTTCATTATTAGGGTAACGAGGATATATAGTGACCAGAACAAACACAGTAATTAGGGGGGATGAGAGGGGGCGGGGGGTAGGGGAAGGGGGGGGGGAGACCATTGATTATTACACTAACTAGGGCCTCAGGGATCAAGATGTTAGGTGTAGGGGGAGGGGCCAGTGAGGGTTGCTGGTGTTATGAATGAAACAGATACATACAAATATCGCTGAGGAACACAAACAATAACCAAATAACGGAAATAGAAGGTTTGCAGTTGCTGGTATCATCATTTTGGACATGTTCTTTGATAAATTAGGATGGCCTGGATACATTAGACTAATTATTCCAAGTTTATATAATATATGATTTGCATACAAAAAAGTAGAAATACAAGGTTAGACAATAGTCGCTGCGCTCTAGTAATTAAAGACCCTTGTAATTTCATATAAATAATTTTCTGCGAGCATAAACATTTTATTTTTTCTGTTCAACCCATGACTAAACAAAACATTATAATCTATGGAACAATTACATGAGGTGTTGCAAAAAATCCTAAAACGTTATTGTTATCAGAACGAACAATTCGGATTGACAATATTATAAGACACTAGCCAGAAATTAATGCAGACAACATGTCATTAACACCTTACGAGCGGGCCCGTCAGTTTTTTTCCACTACGCGGCAAGCGGGTTTTTTTTTAACCCTAAATGGCCTTGTTTCCGTGCTCTTTTTCATGCATAAACAAGAGCCAGAGCGTAATACAATTATGTATCCTTGAAAGGGCGTTAATTGAGCTTTCCAATGACACCAGAACCATCCTCCTACGACGACGCGTTCTCTTGCAACGATCGTGCAAGTCGAGTGCAAAAATCCTAAAATACAGTAATTTCCTTATATAATTCCCTGTGTGGCGAGGTAGGGAGGGTGGAGCTGTATGGAGTAGACGTCAGTAGCTGCGCGGGACCCGTGCCGAGTGGTCATGAGGCAACCTACGCTCCTCCCGTCGCTCGTCTCTCTCTCAGAGCCATTATTGCTCAAAAATTGCACATAGACTTAAGTCGGGCCCCGCCACATAGTCCAGGTTTTAGATACTGACTTAAGTCGGGCTCTGCTAATAAGGGGTTAAGTTAGGTCACTGTCACACGGCTGTCTTTTCCGGCAACCTTTGTCTTGTAACATATCCGGGCTATTTTTACATTAAGGGGAGGTTATTAGTTTGTTCCCTAGACTTCTGTCAAGTTTAAAATTACACTCCCTTGCCAAATAAATCTGTACATTTGTTTCTCTTAAATTACAGGCTCGCTATTGGTCGCTAGGAAATAATAGACACCTAAATGGCTCGAAAGGTCTTAAAATTGACAGTAATTGGCTAAATTGATTAAAGTCGTCACACTAATGAGGCGTACGTTTTAGAATCTCGAAAGCAATGGGACTAAACATGAGGGAGAATGGGGGCTAGAAAGAAATCCCCCATGTGGAAATCTCCCCTTCACCCCTCTTTGGCGGTGCCCGGCTATAGTCGGACAAGAGAACCCCAACATAAAGAGCGGGGCCCGGCTATAGTCGCATGCAATTTTGAGCACGTAATGTGCTCTGAGAGAGAGCTGAGCGGTGGGAGGAGCATAAGTTCCCTCTGACTGGTCGGCACGGCTCCCGTGCGACAACTGAGGCCCCCTCCACACTCATCCTTACTCACTACCTCGCTACACAGGGAATTATGTCAGGAAATTACTTTATTTTAGGGTTTTTACACTCGTATTGCACGATCGTTGCAAGAGAATGCGTGGTCATAGAAGGATGGTTCTGGTGTCATTGGAAAGCGCAATTAACGCCCTTTCAGGATACATAATTGTATTACGCTCTGGCTCTTGTTTATGCATGAAAAAGAGCACGGAAACAAGGTCGTTTTAGGGTAAAACTCCCCGCTTGGCAGGTAGTAGAAGTTACCGCCTAGGCCGCTCGGAATGTGTTAATATTGGCTACATAAATGACGTAGGATTATTATATATTTTATTAATTTCACTGCAACAAAAAACACCTACCAAAGAAATTAATGAAAACAAACATTTGATCCACCGGGATTCGAAACTGGGTTACCACATATATATTTTAAACACTCAAACCAGTACACCATCAAGCCAGTTATGCATATACCACATGAATACGATTAATGTGCATTTATCGAGTACTGGACACTAATCTAATCATGTACTACACCCAACTGCACTTATGAATAGCCTTTGGTTAAGTGAGAGGAAAGGATATAATTGATTATGACTAAATGCCTATGTAAAATAAGCTTAGATGATATTTAATTTGAAATACATAAATCACTACCTCCGTACACTGTTAACCCTCCCGCATCTTTAGGACGCGATCGCGTCATAACGCCACCCCTCGAAGAGTGCTCGTTTGACGCAATCGCGTCATAATGCCACCTGTAAGTTAGAAATATTCGCCAAAAATAAGTTTATGACTCGATTTTGACGCAATTTGGACTCGTAAGTTAGGCATTAGTAAGGTACAAAAGGAAGTATCTAGCAACCCCATAGCGTCCCTCTCTGAGGAGCCCGGGCCTTTGTAAAGTCAGTAGTTTCTCGGCCCCCAGACTGTGAGGCAGGGTCCCGGCCCTTTAAATTCTGGGCTCCCTCCCTCTGCCCCACCATGCCTAGCTATAGGCAGGCAATTATGGATTATTTCATCTACCCAGTGAAAGAGTTTAGTGAATAATTCGAACTATATATGTATATAAGATGTTACTTGTGACATTTGGTGACTGAGGGGAGTGAATCTTGGTTAACCCCTTGAGTATTGATGCAGTTTTGTCTAGGTATCATTGATGACTTTACACTATTTTTTGCTTGAAGGACAAATATATTTATCAATAAATACTGCCTACAAAATAAATACATTATAATCACGAAGATGTCACAGGAATGCTTACAGGAAGTATGGTAAGTAGTCTATGGAATTTTAGTTATATTACAGTATATATTTTATATATATATATATATATATATATATATATATATATATATATACATATATATATATATATTATATTTAGTCTATATACAGTATATAACAGCCCCAAGGTCCTGAGCAAGCCCAAGGCCCATAATCAAGTATTTATATTACTATTATATTTTGTATTTTATTTAAATATTTATTTATTTTATTTATTATTGTTTTTATTTATTTTATTTTATTTATTCACATTGTATTTATGTTTATTTTATTTATTTTATATTTATATACTGTACATACCGTAAATATTTGTTTTGTTATTCCTGTTCCCCAGGGTGTCTAGCGGATCAGCCCCAAGGTCCCGAGCAAGCCCAAGGCCCATAATCGAGTATTTATATTATTATTATATTTTGTATTTTATTTATTTTATTTATATATTATATATATACGCCTATAATATATATATATATATATATATATATATATATATATATATATATATATATATATATATACCGGTATATATATATATATATATATACCCGGTATATATATTTTTAATTTTTGTTATTTTTTATTCCTGTTCCCCAGGGTGTCTAGCGGATCAGCCCCAAGGTCCCGAGCAAGCCCAAGGCCCATAATCGAGTATTTATATTATTATTATATTTCTATTTTATTTATATATTTATTTCATTTATTTTATATATATACCGGTATATATGTATATATATATACAATATATATATATATATATATATATATATATATATATATATATATATATATATATACCGGTATATATATATATACAGTATATAATTATACTGTATATATATATATTTATATATATGTATATTTTTTTATTCCTGTTGCCCAGGGTATCTAGCGGATCAGCCCCAAGGTCCCGAGCAAGCCCAAGGCCCATAATCGAGTATTTATATTATTAATATATTTATATTTTATTTATATATTTATGACACCTTGTATGTATACTGTATAATTATATATTTATATATATATATATATACCGGGTATATATTTATATATATATATATATACCGGTATACATATATATATATATATATATATATATATATATATATATATATATATATATACAGTATATAATATATATATATATATATATATATATATATATATATATATATATATATATATATATATATACAGTATATATATATATATATATATATATATATATATATATATATATATATATATATACTGTATATATATATATATATTTTTTTTTTTTTATTCCTGTTGCCCAGGGTATCTAGCGGATCAACCCCAAGGTCCCGAGCAAGCCCAAGGCCCATAATCGAGTATCTATATTATTATTATATTTTTATTTTATTTATATATTTATTTATTTTATTTATTACTGTTGTTATTTATTATATTTTATTTATTTTATTTTATTTTTATTTTTATTTTATTTATTTTATATATATATACCACATAAATATATATATATATATATAATTATGACACCTTGTATGTATACAGTATATATATTTATATATATATATATATATATATATATATATATATATATATATATATATACCGGGTATGTATATATATATATATATATATATATATATATATATACAGTATATATAGATACCCACACACACATACACATATTTTTATTACCATTCATTATATTTTGTTTGACACCTTGTATATATATATATATATATACCGGTATATATATATATATATATATATATATATATATATATATATATATATATATATATATATATATATTTATATAAGTGTTGTACATTGTGGCAAAGATATATAACTGAATAAACGTTTTCATATATTTACCTAACAATAACAATGCATGGAAACAATTGTGCATAGCTCGCGAACCAATTACGCTATATTATTTTTGTTTTCTCCATTAGAAAGAGCATAATTTTCCGATGACGATGATATAAACAGTTATATACGTATCCGAGCAAATAAACCAACGCCGAGGTGGGGAACAGCTCGGAACCCGGCTAGCATCGGCGGAACAGAGACGGGTGAAGCGTAAATATTCGCATTTTGGCTCTTCATTTCAAATATTCATAGCGCAAAAAGTATTTGTCGTAGGAACTTTTAGTTTGTTTTAAACTCATCAGCATTATTTGCCGTATTCATACAGCCTAAATTTAAAACCATACACTTCGTAGCAACGAAATAAATCGAAAATGTTATAAACCATATCAATCAAAATCATATATTTTTTTTTCGGTCACTGCATGGAAACAATTGCGCATAGCTCGCGAACCAATTACGCTATATTATTTTAGTTTTCACCATTAGAAAGAGCATAATTTTCCGATGACGGTGATATAAACAGTTATATACGTATCCGAGCAAATAACGCAAGCACGAGGTGGGGAACAGCTCGGAACCCGGCTAGCATCGCCTGAACAGAGATGGGTGAAGCGTAAATATTCGCATTTTGCTCTTCATTTCAAATATTCATAGCGCAAAAAGTATTTGTCCTAGGAACTTCTAGTTTGTTTTATACTCATCAGCATTATTTTCCGTATTCATACAGCCTAAATTTAAAACCATACACTTCGTAGCAACGAAATAAATCGAAAATGTTATAAACCATATAAATAAAAATCATAGTTTATTTTTTCGGTCACTGCTTGAGAACTATTGAAGATAAACAATTTCTGTTTTCAGATTTGGAAAGAGGAGAAAAAATACTAATATTTGAGCAATACAAATATATGGTCATCTCTCACAATTTAGAGCTAGGATGGTGTGAAGACAATTGCATGGGAAATAATTGCATTCCGGACTCATTTACACTTTCATATTTCGATTTATTTACATTTTTGTTTGTTTTATCATGTACTATAAATATTCCTCTTTCCATTGACATATGATACATCACAATAAACAGCATTCCGGTGGATGAAAATACAGAAAAACACAAGGTTTCGAAAACTCGCCCAGCCTGGTATTTCATGGCAATTTAGAGAATGTCCGACCATAAGTTACCTAATTAAGTTAGCGAATGCGGGAGGGTTAAAAATGTGGGGTAGAAAAAGGGTAAATATATAAAGCTAAGGTAAACTTATGTCCCAAGGTGATATTTGGATGAACATTTACCCTTGTGGTGAAACTTACCCTTACCTTCAATGTTCATAGGGTAAACTTCTACTTAACCTTACCTTCAATGTTCAAAGGGTAAACTTCTATACAGTTTACCAATACAAGTTTACCCTTTCTCATGATTTGTTTACCTATAATAACTGCTTTTTATTAAAAACTGTCTTGAGTAAAATACCAAATGTTTATACTATATACATATCGACATAAGAAGGGGCATTTGATTAGCTGCTGGTTATTAAATTTGAAGAAATGTGTTTTCAAGGCCAAAGCAAGTGACGTGTGGCAAGGATCTGGCATCGTTGCCAGATACCTCTTGTCTGGAGTAGTAGCGGTACAACTAGATTTGTTTTCCATTATTAATTTGGGACAACTGATTACTTGAAACGTCTCTGGTAATGAAATAATGCAGTTGATATCCATCCTGACTAGTAAAGTTAATGGATACATCCGATTTAATATATAAAAATCACGTGGGAGTTAAACTAGCTAAAAATGTGACATCTCCAGGAAGCGTCATCCAGCCAGCTGATCACATCATAACAACAACAACGAGATGTGTCATCCAGTTCGTTCCTGCCAGGATTTAGTTCTGCAATAACTACAGTGACAGTCTTCAAAACCACTTTGTCAGGTACGCAATTACTTTGCACTCATACAGTAATTAGGATAAATTATGTTTTCGTAATACATCCAATCCTAATCTTAATTTCAAGGGAAGTATATATAGCCTATTAAAGATAATGTTTAATAATTTCAAAGTTTCTCATTTGAAAAATGTTCGTTTTTTTGTGCTTAAATTGTTTACAAAATAATGACGGTGGATTACAGTAATTATGTTCTTGTGTTCGTGAAGTTCCTATAGATAAATTTTGGCGCTAAAAAGTTTCATTACAGTATAAGGATTCCTTCCATATGATGATCCTTTGAGTCATCCCTATCCTTAAATTTGTTTCATCTTAGTTAAATTCTGCCTCTTAACCAAAATTAAACCTACCGAGCCTAACTCCCAGGCTTCGGGGGTTTAAATCACATGTCAATTGCCTCCCCTGGGGATATTTGACGTATAAATGCCTTGTTTATACAAGTTATATCAGCGTAAATACTATTAGTATAATATTGAATCAAATATCATGATCACACACCTTCATTCAGCTCGAGAATGGTGAAAACAGCATCTTCCAGAGTAGTTTTGTTTAATGTTTATCACCGCGAGAGCCTCGATTAATAAATTCACTGCTTGAGCGTGTGTGCGTATACATGAATGAGGATCGATCAATACTCGTATGTGTGTGTGAGTCGATCAGGTGGATGGGGGATGGCTAAGATAGAGCCCATATATATTCCCTTACCCTCACTCAGTCTCACACTGACTCTTGAGGTGGGCGGGATGGTGCAATCATATTAGAGGTAGAGGGAGGAGGAGAGATGGTTTAGGGTGGGTGGAAGTAGGGAGAGGCTTTGGATGGGGGTTGCAGGAGGGGATGGGGACAAAGCTTAAAGGTTAATCACTAGGCTGATGAGGCCATGGTTGCACCATGAAATTATTGTTTTCTTAGCATGAAACATGTGAACGCCATATGGTGTTACCAGGGGTGGTGGCACACAACTCTATTGATGCTACAGTAGTGTTATTCGGTTATTAAGGGTTATTATTTTAAGATCAACTCTATTACCAAAGCCTATCTTCACACACTGGCACCTGTAATATTCATGGTTTGCCTACTTGCTTAACTTGAAGGTAAATTCAAGAAAAACAAATCTAAGTTCCTCAATACCTGTGGTAGTATTTGTTATAGAAAAATAATATTATCCGCCATGGCTGCCAATGATGTGTGATAATTGTGATTACATATATATTTCACAATATTATTATTGTATGCATTTTCATTAAAACCCAGTTTGTGTCATTACTGTACATGTATACGTAATATTGAATGATTTTTCTTTTCTCATTTTAAGAAATTTTATTATTAACAGTTGTAACCAAATCCTTATATAACTTTTATGTTCAAGTTTATGAGAAAAACCATTGTAAGTTATATTTTCAAATTTTTCAAAATGTATGGCTATCATGGCCAGATGGTTGTTAGGATGCATCCTTTACTTTTTGATCTGATTTGTACTGATGTATCAGCTTCATGCAATTCAGTATCCAGAATATCAAAGACTTGGTATGCACACAAGAAGAACATGGTTAGTTTAATTATTACATGTTATTTGATTAAAATTTCATATCGTTTTAACAGATAGTTGGTCTATTATTTGAATGTGCCTTGGTTACTTGATGGCCGCTCTCAATGTTGTTTGAACCCCTACATCATCCCAAACCATTATATCTCCCTTCAGGACTTCAGTCTAAGTCTTCCTCGCCCTACTTACTTTAATCTTACCCTTCACTTTCATTCTGTAAGTGTTCTTCACTTAATTACCGGTATCCTCATTCATTTTGTTTTCATGGTCAAAACACCACTGATACACTTATACCAAGTCCCTGTTTCAACTCTGCTCATGCTGTGCTCTCTTGTCATATTACTCATCCATGCAACCATATTCCTATTGGTGAGCCGCAACTTCATAGGAATTTTTATCTTTACCTGACCAAAACTAAATGCTGTTGTTATATTCTAGATACCATAGATGGAAATTAATGGCAAATTAACTCTGTATATTCGAACAGAATGTATCTGTCCCATTGAGGTAGTGGTGCTGTTAAGATGAACAGAACATAACTGACTAGCTTTTTGTCCCCATCTTGAATACAGTGTGCAAATTTCTCTACCAGTTGCTGATGCCTCCACATGATTCATAAGCAGCCTACTCATTTTATCCTCTCTTCCCACCACCAACACTCCCGTAGTGACTGGAATGCTCATACAGTATGTACCCCTTATACAGCACACTACCCCCACTCCTTGTCTCTCTCATCCATGACATTGTAAAGTAGTCTACAGTACGTCAGTACCGGTACCGTATTTTATGCTGTGGGATTGCCCCGTCATCAAAGTATGTTAGTGATTCTAAATTGTCCTATCAATTTACACCAGGTACAAGTCCAAAATTTTCTATAACTCTGTATCCCAGAGGATTTGCTCAAAAGTGCAATAGTAAAATATATACAAAGGAAAAGAGGAAATTATAGGGGCCTGAAAATGCTTGACCAAATCATGAAGGTCTGTGAGATAGTCTTTGAGGGTTTGATCAGGCAAAGCATCTCCATTGATGATATGCAGTTTGGTTCTATGCCAGGACGGGGTACAACCGATGCTATCTTCATAGTCAGGCAGATACAGGAAAGATGCTTACTAAAGGGCAGGGATCTTTACTTTGAGTTTGTAGACCTGGAGAAGGCCTTTAACAGGGTGCCTAGAGATGTTGTGCAGTGGGCTATGAGGAAACTTGGTGTGGAAGAGTGGCTGGTGCGTGTGATAATGAAGATGTATGAGGATTCGCGAAGTGCGGTGAGGGTGAAGGGTGTACTGAGTGATGAGTTCAAAGTCTGTGTTGGAGTCCATCAGGGTTCAATGTTAAGCCACCTCTTTATTATGGTCCTGGAGGCACTGTCTAGAGTTTTTAGAGGCGGACTCCCGTTGGAACTGTTTTATGCAGACGATTTAATTTGATTAGCTGACAGTATCCAAGATGCTGAGGCCAAATTCAGAGAATGGAGAGAGGGCATGGCGAGCAAGGGTTTAAGAGTCAATATTAACAAAACCAAGGTTATGCATTGTAGATTGAGACGAGGCAATGTGGAAAAGAGCGGTGCATACCCATGTGCAGTGTGTGGAAAGGGTGTGGGCGTTAACGCAATTCAATGTAGCATCTGTCGACGCTGGGTGCACCATGGGAATAAGCGCTGTAGTAGAATAAAGGGACCCCTGCCGAAGGATAAGTCAGAAATAGAGAAATTTGAGTGCGAAGTGTGCAAAGACGAGCTTGTGTTAAGTGATGATCCTGTGGCTGTGAATTTTGGAAATGAGTCATTGGAGCTGGTAAAAAAGTTTTGTTATAATAATAATAATAATAATAGTTCTTAAAGCTAGCGCATGCTAAGCTAGCTAAGGATAGCTCAATAAGGCCGATTAGGCGTATTTCCATTGGGGTCCTGTACTACCACCCCATCCCTTTGCTCATGAGGGATGGTAACGACTCAGTGCTTGTGAACAAAATTTAATGCGCCAAGCGTGGGCGCGAACCCGGGCCTTCTGGGTGGAAGTCCGAGACGCTAGTCACTACACCAAGCGAGCCGCTTTCCTAGAAGATACCATCTCTGCCGGTGGTGGGGCCGAGGCTGCCACTGTTGCTAGAATTAAATGTGGCTGGGAGAAGTTCAGAGAACTGCTGCCAATCCTGACCATGAAAAGAATGCCTTTCCTCCTGAAGGGAAAGGTGTATGCCTCATGTGTTGGAAGTGCAATGACGTATGCCTCAGAAAAATGGGCCGTTAAAGTAGAGGATGTCAACAGAATGGAACGTAATGAGATGAGAATGGTGAGATGGATGTGTGGGGCCAGGCTACAGGATTGAATATAAAATGTTGAGCTGAGGAGACGTTTAGGTATAAAGAGTATTAGCGAGGTGATGCGTACGAGTAGACTGGAATGGTATGGACATGTGGAGAGAATGGATGAACACAATTGGGTGAAAAAATGCAGGTCTGTGATTGTGGAGGGAGCTGCACCGAGGGGTGGACCGAGGAAGACCTGGGATCGGACTATACGTGCCGATCTCAAACCCAAGAACTTAACAAGTGAAGCAGCCCTTAACAGGGTTGCCTGGAGCGCCACCATTAGGACAAGAGACTGAAACTGCACGTATGTGTGGAGCACTCAGTCTTAACATTTTATGTATGTATGCATGTATTGTGGGAGTGTGCATGTTAACTATAACTAGAAAATGTTGGGAACAACTGGTCCCCACCTGACAGAACATTCATAAATAACCTTACCACCTTACCGCACTTATACAGTACCGGTACAGCTCAAATATATAACACAAACTCTTCCAGTTCCTCATTACTCTTTATGAATTGTCATATCTAATATAAATTGTATAGCCTTTTCAGTATTAGGAGCTCAATATATTAAGTATTTGACATACTGGTACTTGATAATTGCAAAAAGGGAATCAGAGGTTAGCTGTTGGTATGAACCTACTTGATAATTGCAAAAAGGGAATCAGAGGTTAGCTGTTGGTATGAACCTTGCTCCAGGGCTTCTTTAGTGTACTAAGTACTGCATATTCTGCTATGCTCATTTCAGTACATTCAAGTTTATATGTATTTTCCTTATTAACTGCCCATGTCTTCAAACCTCTCAAACATACAGGATACAACTTTTTTTAACGTGTCGTGTCGGAGGAGACCCTTTGTTTTCATGACTGGTAACTAAGTCATAACATATTCCACCCAAAATAATTGGCCTTTATACCACCTCCAGCACTGAGTATGTTCCTCAGGTAACAATATACTGTATATTAACACATTTCAAAGATATCTCTCAAAGTTGATTCAGTTCAGCCTTGTGATTTCCGCAATATATACATTATAAATCAGCAACATCACACTGTTATAATTCTAATGTACCCAAGCTCCAAACAAGATCAAATGGACTACGTACACCATTTGTACATACAGTGCATGGTCGGACACTACTCTTCCTTTTAAAATGTTATGCAGAAATTATCCCACAATCTTGCAAACCATATAAATAAAGTTTTCCCCCCAGGTCTCTGTATTTGAGGAATCCTAGCCGACATCTGTGGTCAGTTGGTGGTATACGTCATCCTCTCACTTCAATGCAGATCTGTCCTATAAGCCACTGCTGTTTTGCATAAAGTGACAAGCATATCTAGTTTTTGGTATTTGCATCAAGCCTATACTTTGTACAATACTGTACAGTACTGTACATATATTTACTTGAATTATATATTTTTGTCATTGCCATTTATTCTCAGATGTACTTTATTATGTTTAGTATCTTTGAGTAGGGAGACGGTTCTGTCCATTACTGTGCATCAGTCAATATTGATAATAAATAATGTATGTGCAGAAATATGATTTTCATTATTACAATCTTTATATCCTTGAACATAACTAAGACTAGTGTTGTATTTCAACTTGATAGTAATATTATTCCATTTAGCTATGTTATACTGTATATTGGTTAAATTGTCTGGAGGGACCTTGGTGATCCCTGGTCTGGGTCTTCTCCTGGGTGACCTTGTTTTGTGTGTTCATTGTGTGTTATGTTGTGTTGTGTTATCCCTATTCGGGCTGCCTTTAGTCGGCCACCCCCATAAAATAAAATAAAATAAAATAAAATAAAATAGGAAAAATGGGGAATGGGCCTGAGTAAATACATACATACATTTATTTAATCCAACAAAATAAATGATGACTAGAGAAAGTGTGTTGACAAGCATATTATTAGTGTATAATTTATATTACTGTATTGTATATTACAGTACAGCACTGTGCTTTAGTGTTATTGGTTACTCAAAAAATATATTTCTTTCATTATTATAAACTTACAATTTAAGCATTTATTCAATACAGTGCAAACAGGTATGACAGATTCTAAAATTTTATGTATAAAGGGGTTAAATACGGGGACTATATAACCAGGATCTTACTTTATATTACGTTTGAGTATACCAGTAAGGTACACTCGGATACCATAGTCTCTAGCCCACTCCTCTCTGGCAAGAGGTGAGGCCAGGACCCTTACTGGACGGCGGGCCACTGTGATGGTTAGGGGTGGGGTTGAGGGGAGAGGGCAACGCACACACGAACACATTGTGAAGCATTTGAGGTCTTTGAATCCTATTAGGCTCACAAATAAGTATGACATTAATCTAAGATTATTATTATTGCAATTATCATTAATATTATTATGATTAATATTATTATTATAATAATTATTATTATTACTTAGATACAAGTGCCATAGCCAAGATTTAACTGATATGCTCATTTGTCCATGCATCTCTCTCGCTTTCTCTCTGAGATCATATTAACGTCTTACTATATATATTCATATAAATGTATGTTAATATATATTGTCTTGGTATTTATTACTATAATATTTCATCTCAAAATTATGTTAACATTATTATGTATAGAGGAAACATATGCTTCTATCAAGAAAACAATCCATGCGCGTACTGTAGGTTTAAAGTGAACCCTACGAATCACACAACATGCTTCAGACTGAAGTTGCATTCATGGGTATTGCTTTACCTGCGTAGGAATGAAACTTCTCTAACAGCCTAGGATAATGAACATCTGTAAATTGTTATACTAATTACCTTATATGAAAGATATAATTCATAAAGTTACCAATGACATATATGACTATGATTAGTTATTCACACACACACACACACACACACAAATGTTTCTGATGAAGTTCTATCGTATTCCTATTCCATATTTCCTTTCCAACACCTCCCTTTCACTCTATCTCACTCCCTCTTTGCATCTTACCACCAAAACCACATCTCACCCTCTCCATGTTTCTCTGCCTCCCAGTCTGTTATCCCCCCCCCCCCCCCACACTCACACAAACTATCCTTCTCTCTCTCTATCTCTCTCTCTGTGTGTGAGTGTGTGTGTGTGTGTGTGTTCCAGTCTGCCATATCTATACTGATCTATTTGAAGCCTTCCCTGAACTTCAATTTTGCTAATAATAGGAACTGCACTACCTATTAACTAATGGTTCACACCGGTAGTTATACTTAGGCCTACTTATGCTAAAGAAAATATTGCATATGTTTGTTCTCAATAGTATGGAATAAAGGATTTTAAATAATGGGAAATGATGCGAACAAATATCAAATAACTACAAGAAAGTAACCAACAAAGATAGCTTCCTGGATTGCTTCACACAAAGTGTTCGTGTGTGCGTTGCCCTCTCCCCCCAACCCCACCCCTAACCATCACTGTGGGCCGCCGTCCAGTAAGAGTCCTGGCCTCACCTCTTTCCAGAGAGGAGTGGGCTAGAGACTATGGTATCCGAGTGTACCTTGGTCTTACGGACTTTCTCTGGAGGATGGAAAGCATATGCAAGTTTGTGAGAAATTGTACCAATTTCAAACTTGCCTCAATCATTGGGACATACAGTATATACATGCATACAAAGTAAAAATGCAAGCAAAAGTAAAAAAGAATAATAACAATAATAATAATTTACCGGTATATTAGTTTCAAACAGTCTCACTTCTAACACATTACACAGAGTTCTGGTTCTCACTAGGGTCATAGCTGTTTGGGTGATGGAGGGGTCATGGAGATATTATTTTTGGATGAATATAGAGAGCATGGGGAAATATAAAGTTTATGTTCTATTATATTATATTTACTGAGTCAGGCCCATTCACCATTTATTCTATAGTTGTTTTATTTTATTATTTTATTATTTGTTTATTTTTTTTCTGGGGGTGACCGACTTGAGACAGAGCCCGAACAGGGGCACAACAGAAGAACAATAAACACATAGAACAAAACACAAAATCACACACATCTAGGTCACCCAGGCTACTCCAGCACTCCCCCGGCCCCCGACCACCCTCAGAAGTTCCGGTATTAGCAGGTAGACATGCAGCGAGCCGAAACCACAAGCCCACCCACCACACTTCCAGGCGCACCCTTCGTATGTACAGTTCCGGACAGTTCCGCGCAGGACACGCAATAGGTGGCAGCACAAATATAATTTATAAATTATCTGGTAACAGTGGTGAGGGGTGGGTAGCAGGTAAGGGATGGGGGAGGAGAGAGAGTGGCGAACGATGGTAGGGGAGGGTGGGAAACGAGAGGTTGTGGCTAAGGTAGGAGGGGAGGGAGGTGAGAGGCCAACTTCTGACAATTCTGAAAATATTTGTTTACCTTACTAAAAAATAAAAAAAAGTAATTATGTATTTTAAACAGATGTGTAATTACGATTGCATAGCATTATATATCCATTACAAAATGTGAATGATATTGCAACTAGTCTAAGACGGAGAGTTGAATTTGTTAAATTAATAATAAGCTAAGGAGTGAGTGAAGGAACAGCGAGAGAAGGTGCATGTTTGTTTGTAAGTAGCAAATGGAAGGAATGTGTAAGAGAGTATGGGTCTGTGGGTTCAAGGAGTGTGTGGGTGAGAATGAAAGTAGGAATACAAACGTGGATGATTGTATGCGTGTATGCCCCGACAGAGGATATACTTGAAAGAAAGAAAGAGGAGTTCTGGATGAATGTGGAGGCGTGCCTGGAGAAGTTTGACACGAACGAAAGAATATTTCTGATTGGGGATATGAATGGTAAGGTGGGTGATAGGAAAGTTGAGGGAGTGGTGGGAGGGTGGGGGGTACCATCAGAGGTGAATGGGAATGGTAGTGCACTTGTGGACGTATGTGTGGGGAGGAGGCTGTGGATAGCCAACACCTTCTTCCTGCACAGAATGATCCACAGGTACACGTGGAAACGGATGTTGACGATGAAGGATAAGACAGTGGTGGAACGAAAGTCATTGATTGATTATGTATGTGTGGATGAACAAATGAAGAAATCTGTGATGGATGCTAGGGTGTATACTGTATAGGGTTATTGGAGGGGGTCTGTCTGATCATTATGTAGTGGTAGCTAAAGTTAGGATACAAAAGAAGTGGGTGAGGAGAGCTGGAGGGAGGCGAGAGGAGGGTGGAATGGTGAGGAGGGTGGAGAGGTTGCAGGAGGAGGAAGTCAGGGAGGAGTACAGGAGAGCAGTGGAAAGACGACTAGGTGGGTTCAACCTGGAAGTTATGGAGGAAGTGGAGGAGATGAGCAAGGTGTTTAAGGATGAGATCTGTGCAGCATGTGAGGAGGTGTGTGGAGTGAGGAGAAGAGGGAGGGGAGTGAAAGGTACAGCATGGTGGACAGAAGAGGTTAGAATAGCTGTGGAAGAAAAGAAGAAAGCATATAGGGAGTGGTTGGGTAGTAGAGGGAATGAAGATTCCGAGAGACAGAAACGAGCGAGGTACGTGGAAAATAAGAGGGTGGTGAAGAGAGTAGTGAAGGAAAGTAAGAGAAGAGTAGATGAGGAATTTGGAAGAAATCTGAGTGTAAAATGGAGGGAGAGTAAGAAACTGTTCTGGAAAGAAGTCAAGAAAGTTAGGGAAGGTAGCAAGGGAAAGAGTAAGGGTGTGAAAGATAAGAATGGGAGAATGCTAGCCAAGAAGCAAGAGAGAGTCGAAAGATGGAGGGAGTACTTCAGTGAGTTGCTAAATGTAAGGAATGAAGAGCCAGCAAACATAGCTGGATATGGTATGGGAGGGAGAAGAAGAGAAGTAGTGAGGAGGAGGTGGGGATCAGGATGTCAGAAGTGTGGGAAGCCATGAAAAGAGTGAAGTTGGGGAAAGCACCAGGAACAGATGGAGTGTGTGGGGAAATGTTGAGGTATGGTGGTGAGATAGTGATAGAATGGGTATGGAAAATGTGCAAACTAGCATGGGAGAAGGGGAGTGCACCCGATGACTGGAAGACTGGCATAATAGTCCCCCTATATAAGGGCAAAGGGGAAAGAGGAGTGTGTGGTAACCACCGAGGAATATGTCTTCTAAGCGTAGTAGGGAAGGTATACAGTAGAGTAGTGATTGAGAGAGTGAGAGTGAGAACGGAGAAATGGATAGGCGACGAGCAGGGAGGTTTTAGGAAGTGAAGAGGATGTGTAGATCAGATTTTTACCCTGAATTGTGTTGTGGAGAAGTATCTGGAGAAGAAACAAAAGGTGTATGTTGCCTTTATGGACTTGGAGAAGGCCTATGACAGAGTGGATAGAGAAGGTTTGTGGAAAGTACTAAGAATATACGGAGTAGAGGGCAAGTTGCTGAAAGCAGTGAAGAGCATGTATGAGGGTGCAAAGGTGGCAGTACGTGTGGAGAGTGAGCAGAGCGAGTTCTTTGACCTGAATGTTGGTTTGAAACAGGGGTGTGTGATGTCCCCGTGGTTGTTTACTGTATATATGGATGGAGTCATGAAAGAAATACTATCAAGAGCAGTGGATGTTGGTGTATCGGTGAAAAGGGAGGGAATTGAGTGGAAGCTACCTATACTGCGGTTTACGGATGATACAGTTCTGATGAGTGATAATGAATGGGAGTTGCAGGGTCTGGTAAATGAGTTTGGAACAGTGTGCGAAAAACGGAATTTGAAGGTAAATACGGGGAAGAGCAAGGTTATGGTCTTTGAAAGGGGTGAAGTCACAGAGTGTGAGGTGAAGCTGAACGGTCAGGCTATGGAGATCGTCAACTCTTTTAAGTATCTGGGCAGTGTGTTGAGTAAAGATGGGACTATGGATGAAGAAGTGCGGGAGAGGGTACAACAGGGGAAGAGGGTTGTAGGAACGCTAAAAGCAGTAACAAGAAATAGGGTGGTCAGTATGGAAGTGAAGAAGTCCTTGCATGACAGTGTGGTAATCCCGACACTGACTTACGGAAGCGAAGCATGGACGTTGGTTGAGAGACTCAGACCAAGAGTGAGAGCAGTGGAAATGAATTACTTAAGGAGTGCGTGCGGAGTTACATGGAGGGATAGACAGATTAATGAGGAAGTAAGAAGGAGGTGTGGTGTGGAGGTAGATGTGCTGGAAAGTGTGAAAAGGAACAACTTGAGATGGTTCGGCCATATGGAACGTATGGAAAGCGAGAGAATGACTAAGAGGGTGTACGAGAGCGAGGTGGAGGGACAGAGAGGGAGAGGTAGACCGAATATGAGGTGGAAGGATGGAGTGAGGAAGTACATGAACGAGGGCGGTGCTGGTTGGGGGGAGGGGCGTCGACTGACTGGGGACAGAGGTGCATGGGGGCGGTTCGTTCGTTCGGGGATCACGGCGTCAGGCAATAGATAGATAGATAGAACCTCATCGCACATCCCATGCCCTGAAGTTCCCACACATTAATATGGCACACAGTACTGTATTATGGTTCGTATCATCCTGAAACCCTTCTTCTGTAAATTATCGGTTTACAAAGATATTCCTAAAGTTGCTACAAATAATTATTGAATGTTGAAAATCAAGTTTGCAATCAATCTTCTCATTATTGTAATTGTTATGTCTAAGAAATATCATATTTTGTTACGAGATATCTCTGCTTTAAATTGTCGTGTGTGTGTGTGTGTGTGTGTGTGTGTGGTGGAATGCATGTTTCCCTGCACAGATACACCTACTTACAAGCATGATATTCTACATTTAAAGTAGTCATCTAAATGCAGAGTATAACATTCGTTAATCATCGTTTTCTCTATGAGGATCATGACGCATTTTAACAATTTATGGTGGCTATCATTAAACGGTTTTATATAGCTTAAGAAGATTATGTGGGAATTATCAGGGTATTACCCATATCAGTTATCTCATTGACTTGAATATACCAATCGTAATTCGAGTATATTCGTCTAGGCTAATAATAGCCAGAATAAACTGCCACATCGCGTCATCATTCTTATGGAGTTAAGAAGGGGCACTACAATTTGTATTTTTTTTTATTGAACACAGATGTTTCCATCACTATGATATGACACAACTATATTAGAGTGTCGCAGCAGTATACATCGACTGACAATATATATATATATATAATATATATATATTATTATCTATGTTCCAACTCGAAGCCTGGAGATTCCACAGACAGGTGAAGTCAGGAGCTCTTGATTCAGATTGTTAGTAAAGCATCCAGGTAGTGAGCGTGGTAACAAGTTCGTTCGTGGTCTTAAATTCGTAGACCTACGACGTCTAGTTGCCTCTTCGAGGCCCACTTGTATTGTAGATAATTCGTAATTCCAAGTTACCAGTACAATTCCATTATCGTAAGCTATTGGCCAATTTATTACGAAACATCTCCCGTGTTAACAAATATCTACAAATAACGGTACAGAATAAAAAAAAAAATCCTTGCACAAAGAAGGCTTGTAATTTGTGACGACTGGACATCATCTCTTTGATCAGGGCGTATGCTGATATAGATAGATGGATACAGAGAGAGAGAGAGAGAGAGAGAGAGAGAGAGAGAGAGGGAGAGAGAGAGAGAGAGAGAGAGATTGCTAGAAGAAGGAAATTAAAGAATGTCTGCCCTAGAAATATGTTAGTGCTGCATAATAATATGCTTATATACAGTATACTGCATATTATTTATCAAACGACACCTTGTGAGAAATTGACAAAAGCTGAAACTAATCATCCAACCTAATTATTAAATATTTAGCATATAGTTATGTTAAGTGTCACAGGTTCGAGTCCCGGGAGTTCCATCCTTGTTCAATTATATTATAAATGTGTTTTGTAACTAATTTGGTAGGTTGGTGATATTAAATGTTACTAAGTCATATAAGTTAATAAATATATAAACAAAAACTGCATTATCGCCAAACCTTCAGCGACAAATATTCTAGGTTAATTTGTCAATATTCAAAGCAACTGAGAACGTAATGTTAAATATAACCAGGGTTTTATCTTGTTGTATAACCTTTGATTCGAAAACAGCTACTCGGCAACAGACCGTATATTGTTGCTGGTTAAGTTGGTCGAATACTCAGTTGGTTTGAAACAACATATATTAAATTATCCAATAGGATCAAATATGACACCTATTACCTTTATACGTGCATGTTATCAAAACTAATAATTTAGACGCCCACCTAAAGTTACAAATGATGCAGGAACACTATGATTCTGATTTTGACCAACTGTTATAATTGAACATGAACAGTGCTTCAAACCAAACGAAGTTCGCATACCACAGTCACCCATAGCAACTGGCATATACCCCATCCCCACCCCCCTTTCCATCTCTCCTCTTCCTACTCCATATCGTGACTCTTACGTTATATTCTGAAAGGAGGCAATGTAATTCCAACCGAGGTATTGTGGAAATCTTAAATGTGGGAAAATTCATTGGAGGACTTGTGTTACCCTGAAGATGAACAGACAGCAGACTCAGGTAGCTATGAGAGCCCGAATTGTGGCCCTCCGACGCATAGGCTGGGCCGTACGAGGAACTGCTCAGCATCTTGGTGTTGCTAAATCAACGGTGGAGAAATGGGACGCACGTTGGCAGGAAAATGGGAATTTGAATGACTTTGGTATGTAATTCGGCTTTCCTTGATGCTGGAATAATTTAGCAATTATACGTCACATACGTAACCTAAGTTAAATGCATGTTTATACACACACACACACACACAACTATATATATATATATATATATTTATTACTCTCAGTGGGATTCGAACCGTCGACTATCGTCCTGACGGTCGACGGTTCGAATTCCACTGAGAGTAATAAACATATATATATATATATATATATATATATATATATATATATCATGGTAGTGGCTGGTTGGCCGCTAGGGTACCGTATTTTCAGGAGAAACAGGAGGATAAGGGCAACGACCGTGTTCATGGTGACAGCTTTATTTTCTATATCAAGTTGTAGTTTCTGTATCTTATAGTGTCCGGTTTCCATCTTCCGGTACGTCTGAGGTCCTTCAGACGTACCGGAAGTTGGAAACCGGCCACTACAAGATACAGAAACTACAACTTGATATATAATATAAAGCTGTCACGATGAACACGGTCGTTGCCCTTATCCTCCTGTTTCTCCGATATATATATATATATATATATATATATATATATATATATATATATATATATATATATATATATATATACTGTATATATCCTGTAAGTGAATACGTGAACATTGAGATATTATTACTGCTATTTAGGTTAATTTGGGAAATATTTTATTTATTTTTGTACTTTTTCATCAAGACGACCACGCCCTCGTGTAACAACCGCTGAGCAAGATATCCAGCTTCAACGAGCAGCTGAAAATAACCCTTTCACTAATGCTGTGGCTATTCGGGACGAGCTTGAGCTGGAAGTAACATCACGGACTGTAAGACGCCGGCTGCACGAGCGGGGTATTTACCACAGGATCCCTGCCACGAATGAATTGCTGACCGACCAACACCGAGCCGGCAAACTCGCCTTTGCCCGCCAGTATGCAGACCGAGGGCTCCACTTTTGGTCAAGAGTGATCTTTACTGACGAGAAGAGTTTCTGCTCCACTAACCACGGTCGACTGCACATGTGGAGAAGGAATAATACAAGGTAATGTAAAATGTCTTCCGTAATGCTCTAGTGAACTGTCTTTATTGACTTTAGTTAATTTCCTTATTTAACAACATTATTCATTTGAGAGTTAGGATGCATTTTGACAGTTCATTCTGGCTATTATTTGACGATTATATTCAGAGTAGGAAGGGGATATGAAAAGCAGAGGGCTTTTTAGGCCAATCTTTAACTCCCAGTGATCACATTTGCCCTTTTAACTCCCACTGACCCTTCGTAAAATATATACAATCATTGAATGATAGCCCCAATAAACTTTCGAAACATAACTACCCATAATCCCCAAGGAGTTAATAACATTACCATAGCAAACGGACATTTTAGGTTTACATTACATATGACAGTCACTGACCCCTCAAGGATCGTGTTTCGGGTTGAAATCTGATTATGGCTATCATTAGACGATTATAATAAAACTTAGGAAGGATCCGTGAGAATACAAAGGGAATTATTATCTTAATCAACCTTCTGACTTCCATACATCCGTCTTAATGTGAACCAAATGTTGTAATAATAACCAGATTATACTACCAACACGCGTCATGCTCATTAAGGGGTTAATCATTAAATTGTATCCTTTAATCTTTCATACTTTATTGAAGAGCCATAATTTGTACTAAGTGTTAAGAGCACTAATATGGATAGCTACACGATCCCATTCTTCAGAATTATACAACATTTTGTTTTTCTCTCTGCACAGGTATGATCGTGAGAATGTGTATGAGGAGGCACGTTCTGGACATGTGACCTGTAACGTTTGGTCCTGGCTGTCGTTGCATGGAGTTGGGGACTTGTGTAGAATTGAAGGAAGATTTACAGCTCAGAAATATTTGCAGATTCTGGACGAGTCGTTCCTTCCATCACTGCGTGAGAAGAACTATCCTTTCCCTGCTGGCCCCATTTTTTTGTGCATGATCGATGTCCAATACATACAGCGAGAGTGGTGCAACAGTGGTTTGCAGATCATGATGAGGTGCAACTGCTAGACTGGCCCAGCAAAGGGGCAGACATGAACCCCATCGAAAATGTGTGGGCCAACGTTGTAAACACGTGGGATCCAGCCAGAGAGAGGACGTCTGCAGAGTTGTGGGCGCACACGCAGGCAGACTGGGAGTTGCTTAGCAGAAAGCCAGAGCTCGTACGCAAACACGTTACTTCCATGCCAGACAGACTTCGGGAAGTAGTTGAAAAAGATGGTGGCTGGACGAGATTCAAATCTAAAATGGTAGTACGAATTAAAATGTTCACACCCTTGCTTCATCTTTCCTGTGCTTGATAACGTCATTCTATATTCTTGTTATAATTAAACAATTGCTCTCCGTATATATAAGTTTGAATCATTAATTACCTTTTACCTTTAGTAATTTTTTTAATAGAAGGTAGAATAATATAATGTAGAAACAAATATAAGTTTTAATATATTGAAAGAATCATTATATACGGAATGTATCTTGTTACTTTACTCTGTATGAAAAAGTAATTGGAGAATAAAGTTATAATATTATGCAATCTTTCATTATACTAATAGGGGATCGACAATATCATACCTAGATATGAGGTTAATCATTATACTAATAGGGGATCGACAATATCATACCTAGATATGAGGTTAATCATTATACTAATAGGGGATCGACAATATCATACCTAGATATGAGGTTAATCATTATACTAATAGGGGATCGACAATATCATACCTAGATATGAGGTTAATCATTATACTAATAGGGGATCGACAATATCATACCTAGATATGAGGTTAATCATTATACTAATAGGGGATCGACAATATCATACCTAGATATGAGGTTAATCATTATACTAATAGGGGATCGACAATATCATACCTAGATATGAGGTTAATCATTATACTAATAGGGGATCGACAATATCATACCTAGATATGAGGTTAATCATTATACTAATAGGGGATCGACAATATCATACCTAGATATGAGGTTAATCATTATACTAATAGGGGATCGACAATATCATACCTAGATATGAGGTTTGAGGTTAATCATTATACTAATAGGGGATCGACAATATCATACCTAGATATGAGGTTAATCATTATACTAATAGGGGATCGACAATATCATACCTAGATATGAGGTTAATCATTATACTAATAGGGGATCGACAATATCATACCTAGATATGAGGTTAATCATTATACTAATAGGGGATCGACAATATCATACCTAGATATGAGGTTAATCATTATACTAATAGGGGATCGACAATATCATACCTAGATATGAGGTTAATCATTATACTAATAGGGGATCGACAATATCATACCTAGATATGAGGTTAATCATTATACTAATAGGGGATCGACAATATCATACCTAGATATGAGGTTAATCATTATACTAATAGGGGATCGACAATATCATACCTAGATATGAGGTTAATCATTATACTAATAGGGGATCGACAATATCATACCTAGATATGAGGTTAATCATTATACTAATAGGGGATCGACAATATCATACCTAGATATGAGGTTAATCATTATACTAATAGGGGATCGACAATATCATACCTAGATATGAGGTTAATCATTATACTAATAGGGGATCGACAATATCATACCTAGATATGAGGTTAATCATTATACTAATAGGGGATCGACAATATCATACCTAGATATGAGGTTAATCATTATACTAATAGGGGATCGACAATATCATACCTAGATATGAGGTTAATCATTATACTAATAGGGGATCGACAATATCATACCTAGATATGAGGTTAATCATTATACTCATAGGGGATCGACAATATCATAGCTAGATATGAGGTTAATCATTATACTAATAGGGGATCGACAATATCATACCTAGATATGAGGTTAATCATTATACTAATAGGGGATCGACAATATCATACCTAGATATGAGGTTAATCATTATACTAATAGGGGATCGACAATATCATACCTAGATATGAGGTTAATCATTATACTAATAGGGGATCGACAATATCATACCTAGATATGAGGTTAATCATTATACTAATAGGGGATCGACAATATCATACCTAGATATGAGGTTAATCATTATACTAATAGGGGATCGACAATATCATACCTAGATATGAGGTTAATCATTATACTAATAGGGGATCGACAATATCATACCTAGATATGAGGTTAATCATTATACTAATAGGGGATCGACAATATCATACCTAGATATGAGGTTAATCATTATACTAATAGGGGATCGACAATATCATACCTAGATATGAGGTTAATCATTATACTAATAGGGGATCGACAATATCATACCTAGATATGAGGTTAATCATTATACTAATAGGGGATCGACAATATCATACCTAGATATGAGGTTAATCATTATACTAATAGGGGATCGACAATATCATACCTAGATATGAGGTTAATCATTATACTAATAGGGGATCGACAATATCATACCTAGATATGAGGTTAATCATTATACTAATAGGGGATCGACAATATCATACCTAGATATGAGGTTAATCATTATACTAATAGGGGATCGACAATATCATACCTAGATATGAGGTTAATCATTATACTAATAGGGGATCGACAATATCATACCTAGATATGAGGTTAATCATTATACTAATAGGGGATCGACAATATCATACCTAGATATGAGGTTAATCATTATACTAATAGGGGATCGACAATATCATACCTAGATATGAGGTTAATCATTATACTAATAGGGGATCGACAATATCATACCTAGATATGAGGTTAATCATTATACTAATAGGGGATCGACAATATCATACCTAGATATGAGGTTAATCATTATACTAATAGGGGATCGACAATATCATACCTAGATATGAGGTTAATCATTATACTAATAGGGGATCGACAATATCATACCTAGATATGAGGTTAATCATTATGTAATAGTGGATCGACAATATCATACCTAGATATGAGGTTAATCATTATACTAATAGGGGATCGACAATATCATACCTAGATATGAGGTTAATCATTGGAGTAGATGTATTAATAGAGGATGATTATTTCATTGTTTATAATATTTGCAGGGACCTAAATAGCTGATACTTACATGAGGAATGTCTATACAAGGCAAAACCATTTTGGATACTTCATAATGTAATATGGATACATATCATAAACCATTTTGGATACTTCATAATGTAATATGGATACATATCATAAACCATTTTGGATACTTCATAATGTAATATGGATACATATCATAAACTTCTTAGTAATAAAGGCTTCGTTAAAAAACAGTTGTGTATGCTAGCAAATTCTGAGGTCATAAATATCAATCTTACCATATGACAGTCTTCTAATTATTACATATAAATGATAGAATTCAGTTGCAATATTGTAAAGTCGAAGATAAGCGCCTGTGTATCAAATATCGAGACTTAGGCCTACATTTTTAATTTGTGTTCGATATGGTGAAGAAGATGCATTTACATCAAAAGAATGCGTATTTGTATGTGAAATATTGCGAACACCTAGCTATCTATACTTGGAAATTTGTCATAAATAGTTTATAACTTTGGTATTAAGCATTGCAACATTAATCACTGAACATGTATGCAATTAATTTACGCTAAGTCTGCAAAAGCCGTTTGTTTGGAGGTTATGGGAAGCCACTTCAAATGGGGTGCATTATTCCTGACTCGGACACTCTCGCTATACTAGACCAATTGTGGAGATTTGTAATTGTTCATTCTACGTTTATCTGTCATTCCTGTAGTAGTGTATGATATATAAAGTAGGTTCTGTAGGAGTACACTTAAGCACAGATAACATTAATTTCATTGGAGAGGACTCGTATTATTTGTTTACCATGCTAGAGTCCCTCAGACAAGATTGGCTATGAATGATCAAACTTCCGGTTTCGTCTGAGGGACTAGTCGAAGAAATAATATTAAGGAACCTCTTCAATAAAAGATATATTAGTTAAGTCTAAGTATACTCCTATATACTACCTATCTTAGATATCATACACTACTAATGACTAAAAAACCTAGAATGAAGAAATATGGTCAAAGGCGGGAGCGACTTCGTCGTGAAAGTACCCCATTGCACCCTATCTGTATATATATAGCTTATATAGTGATATTAAGTTGTAGTTTTCAATCGGTCTTTAAATTTTAGGAACTATTGAACTGCTTAAAAAAAAATATATATATATATATAGATATGTTTTGTTAATGCCCTCGTCTCATTTTACTGTTAGTGTATAACAATAGGCCTACTGAAATTAATTATTAATATTGATTATAACTAGACATTTAGGAACATGTTTCTTGTTCTAACCTATCCATTAGAAGTCATATATGTTCACTGTCGTATAAAATACCCACATACTGTATGTATATACTTGTTTATTATAACCTGCAATTATCAACAACGAATACGATACAGGAGTAGTATACTTTCTTGTGCACATTTGTTTGAAAACAATGATTGGAATAATATATGTTCACCAAACACTAACACCATTAATTCGGAAACGTTTTTACAGTAGATGTATCAGCAGGAGTAAGTGTTTTTGTATTACAAAGTGGTTAACTCCTTCAGGATCCATGCCGCATTTGTGTTATGTTGTCTGGCTATTATAATACGATTTTAGTCAGAATTTTGGAATATGGAAGTCAGATGGATAATTGATGGATAATAAATTACCATGCCTTTACCCCCTCAAACAACCTTTCGTCACCCACCACTCGTTTCCCACCCCCATTCCTCCCTCCCCTCCTACCTTAGCCACAACCTCTCGTTTCCCACCCTCCCCTACCATCGTTCGCCACTCTCTCCTCCCCCATCCCTTATCTGCTACCCACCCGTCACCACTGTTACCAGATAATTTATAAATACTATTTGTGCTGCCACCTATTGCGTGTCCTGCGCGGAACTGTCCGGAACTGTACCAGCTCCCCGGGCCAGGCGCCTGACGGACTATTATCTACTCCAACTGGCGCCCGACCTCTTCTCCCAAATGACCACGTTTTTACTCATCTATTCACAAGCATTCTCTATTCATTCCTGTTTATTGCCACTTCCCTTGCATGATCTATGGTCATTCCTCTATCATCCAAAGCTTGTCCATCCTACACAGTCTCTCCATCTGAATGGGGGTCTTCCTACCCCTCTATCTACCCTTGTATCTGACTCACATATTCTATTTGTAAGCCGTTTATCTTCCATTCGTTCAACTAGACCATATCAGCTCAGCACCCTTCTGTCCACTCTGGCTGACAAATGTTCCTGCTGCCCCACTCTCCTATGTATCTTTTCATTCCTCAATCTGTCTCTACGAGTCACTCCACACATACTCCTCAAGCAGCTCATCTCCATCACATCCAGCTTTCTTCTCTCCTTTGCCTTCAGAGCCCATGTCTCAGCCCCATACATCACTGTTGGCACAACAATTCCTTGATACATCACACTTTTAACTTTCATTCCCAGATTTCTCATTTTCCACATATTTCCCACTGCTCCAAAAACTTTCCTTCCTTCATATACTCTCCGTTTTACGTCTATGTGATTGGGTATATACAGGCTGGATGGATCGAGTTTGCATCCATTAGAGTGTTTGGTAGATTGACTTTAGAATTATGGATGAGTGGGTAGATAGAAATAGTATTAGTGAATAGAGTCTGACTAGAAGGATACATGTGGAATGGACCCAGTTTGTTTGCATACATAAAATGCTGTAGAGTGGACAGATGACAATAGTCTATTTGTTGAGGGTAAATTGCCATGTTACCATCGTGGTTACTCGGCTATTATGTTGATTTAGTAGTGAAATGTGTTTTTAATTGTGAAAACTTGGCATTAATACGACTCACACACATACAGTAGTAGATTCATATTTATCCATTAAGTATTGATAAATCAGTTGTTATGGGATTCAATTTACCATCAGCTGGAAGAAAAAAAACAGTATAGTAGATATACTGTAGACTAGTTGGATGGCTGGAGATATACGATCAATATATTGTGTTATCTAACTATATCGCTATCTACTTATCAATCTAATGTATCTCTATCTATCCATCTATCAGTTCATTCATCAGTCTCCCACTATTTCCAAAAAAAATATATATATAAAGCCAGACCCCCACAAACTGTGCCACCAACAGTAGGAGCGTGTCGGAGGAACCCATTTACAATAACCTACGACCCTCCCTGCCAGCAAGGAGGAACAAATATATTGCTGACTCTCTCTCTCTCTCTCTCTCTCTACATTTTCAAGGAGGAACAAATATACAGCTGACTGGAAGGAAAATAGTTAAGTTTGTGTCTGAGAAGAAAGAGAGAAGGAAGACAAGGAAAGAAGAGAACAAAATGGAAAATGGAAGAGAGGAACTAATAAAAAAAAAAAGGAAGGGAGGACGAAAGAAAAGCTAAATTACTTATAAATATATAAATATGCTAGAAAAACTCCCCGAGATTTGAGGTGATGGTCTCACACGGATATCTCCAAAAAATAAGGGAAATGTCAAAAGAATGGATGGAAGAGGAAATGTGGCATCTTCCAGAGTGAGCGCGAAAACAAAATCATAAGTTTGGAACCATGGGATGTTTAAAAATGGAAGTGTAATGTTTGTTAATATTGATTAAAGGGTGATGGGTAATTTTGTCGTCGTGTGTCCACATATTTACTATGTTTCTGGTTTCCTCTCTAGACCTCCATCAAACTTAACCCTCGTCTAGCGTGGGTTTTGGGCTATTTTGGGCATATGCAGGCCCTCCTGAATGTTAAATCAAGTATCTGCATGAACAAAAATTTATTCAGCAAAAAACTAGGCGCTAAAAGCTTTAAAATGAGACCAGAACGAGCTACATAGCACTCGTGGTTCTCATACAGTGGTACCAGTAACATGGGAGTTTAGCGTATAGCGGTATATTTTTCCCAGCTACGCTCACTACTGGCTACACTGCCGGCCTCTCGAAAACACAGGGAGGGTGAGTCAGTGGGCGGCGGTAGGCCCTGGGAGTCGGACGTGTGGCCCGCTGCGCTCCCGGCCATTTGCACTCGATTTTAACCCTTTAACCCCTAACTGTCGGCGAGCAACATAAGTCGAGTTAACACCTTACGAGCGGCCTATGCGGTTTATTTATGTGTACCGCACAGCGGGGTGTTTTTAGCCAAAATAGGGCTGTTTACGTGATCATTTTCATGCCTAAATAAGACCCAGAACGTAAAACAAGTACCTATCCCTGAAAGGGCATAAACAGAGCTTTCGAATGACACCATAACGATCCTTGTATGATGGATAGTTTTCTTGCAATAACCGTGCAACGCGAGTGCAAAAAGCAGGTAATTCGGTACTTTCAGTACATAATTGAGTATGTAGCGAGTGAGAGAGGGAGGAGGGAGCTGAGATTTGTGTCAGTAGGTTCGCCGCGGTGGTCTGGAGCAGTCATACGCTCGCTAGTCTCCTGCCACCACTTGTCTCTCTCTCTCAGCCACATTACGTGCTGAAATTGCCACTCGAGTTATGTCGAGCGCCGCCACATAGTCCAGCTTTATTTAACTCGACTTATGTTGCTCGCCGCTAATTAAGGGTTAAATAAAGCTGGACTATGTGGCGGCGCTCGACATAGGTCGAGTGGCAATTTCAGCACGTAATGTTGCTGAGAGAGAGAGACAAGTGGTGGCAGGAGAGTAGCGAGCGTATGACTGCTCCAGACCACCGCGGCGAACCTACTGACACGAATCCCACCTCCCTCCTCCCTCTCTCACTCGCTATATACGGAATTGTATGGGGAAAGTACCTAATTACATGCTTTTTGCACTCGCGTTGCACAGTTATTGCAAGAAAACTAGCCATCATAAAAGGATGGTTATGGTGTCATTCGAAAGCTCTGTTTATGCCCTTTCAGGGATAGATACTTGTTTTACGTTCTGGGTCTTATTTAGGCATGAAAATGATCACGTAAACAGCCCTATTTTGGCTAAAAACACCCCGCTGGGCGGTACATATAAATAAACCGCATAGGCCGCTCTTAAGGTGTTAAAAGCCTAAATAATGCTCCTAACTTGCTGCAAATTGGCGCCCGGCTATAGCCGGGCGCTGCTCTTTAACCCGGTGAGACCCAGCGTCGCACGTGATGCGTCGGCAGTGTTTGATCACCAACTCCCAGCGACGCATCACGTGCGTCCGACATATAAAAAACACTTATGTGGCTCGTAAGGTAGGAAATGGCGGGAGAATAGGAGGGGGAGGTACCGTAGTGTGTGTGGGAGCCGGGCCGGTAGGTGTCAGCGGGCCGAGACAGCCGCGTGGCTGGTGGTGGTGGGCTTAGTGGGGATACTTTACACCCTTAGTTCACCGCCACTTTGAACCTTCATTACTCCGGTCGTATGGGAGCTAGAGGCTTGAGATTTATGTGAGACACTCCTTAGGATGTATGCCGTACAATGCCATACTCAGTTTTCACCCTAGTGCTCCCGGGCGGGTGGTCATGCGGGGGAGACGAACTTTCGACCCCCCCCGCCCCCCCCCCCCCCGCCTCCCAAATGACCGAGGTGATTTTGTTTTTATTTTTGTCTTCATTTCTCACCATTCTCTTCCATTTTGGCTCAACAAATTTTGTTGAGGCTCCCCCCCCCCCCCAATCCCCCGCCCCCCCAAAAAAAAAATATCCGAGGTGATTTTTTTTTTTTTTTTTTTCCATTTCTCATCCTTGTCTTCCATTTTAGCAAAAAAAAAAAAAGAAGTGAAAATGGCTTGGGACTGGGGTGAACAAAATATTATAACTAGCCGGGGCTCAACGGGTTAAGGGTTAAAACGTAAAAATAAAAACAAACTTGGATCTCCCTTCTAAATATATTTGTACATTTTTCAGAAGAAAAATGTAATTATTTATTAATTACAAGCTCGCTATCGCTTTCCAGGGAAAAAAACATATCGACACCTAAATGACACGAAAAATCATAATATTGACAAAGAAAAGGGGTGAAAGGTCCTAAAATCGTCAACCTATTGGGCTGAACGTTTTAAGATTTGAAAACTAAAGGGGCTAAGCATGGGGGAGAAGGGTGTCCAGAAAAACCGACCATCTCCCATTAACCGAGATTACCCAGAAACATATGTTTACTGCCATGGTATTTGTAAAGATCAACACAGCATGATTGTAAGAATTCATTGACAACTATTACACATAATTATATGTATACTGCCAGGGTATTTGTAAACACAAATATGGTATAATTGAAAGTATTGATTGAACCCCATAAAAGACAAAGTTAAATATTTGCTACGTTTTAAAATACGTCATTATTTAAACATAATGCATGTACATCAATTTTGTTATTTTGGTTATGTTTTCTTAGTTTCTGTTCGGGCTCTGTCTCAAGTCGGCAACCCCCAGCTATGGGGTATGTGCCTGAGTATAATATACATACATACATACATATTTACATACATCAATTCACTTCTGCATAAACGAACTGAAGGTACAATCGTACTAATAAGTGTTGTCCCGGCACCAAGTATTTGTTTGTATCAATAATTGGTATCAGCAACATTTATACTTGATTAATTCATTTCGAGTGAGATATACACACATATTCCTACACTTAACCACCCTACTCCACAGCTGGCAGACATTAATACAGCCCAGAGCGAGCCGAAGGTAATGCCAGCTGAGAAATGACTTATTAGCGCCACCATACAGTTGACCTTGGTTTAGAATATAATATGGTTAGCAGGAAGGAAGAAGGAATACAGGAAGGAGAGACAACATTAGGAGAGACAAAAAGGGAGAAGAAACAAACGTGGTAATAGAAAGAAAACCAAAGGTAAAGAAGGAAGGTAAGATCAATAGAAAATATAGAGATATACACAATAACAGGATAAACACAATATATAAGAGGATAAATCATAATAACGTAGGTAATGAGGTAAAAAAGGAAGGAAAGAACAAACTAATAAAGGGCTACAAACAATAGAAGGATAGATATAATATATAAGAGTATAAATCATAATAATGTAGGGGTATCAGAAAAGATAAGAGAAACAAAGAGATAAACATAAAATAACATAGGGAATGTATGGTTAGAAGAAAATAAAAGAGAAACAAAGAGATCGAAATAACAAAGGAGAAAATAAGCTTAGAAGGAAGGAAGGAGAGATAAGATAAATGATAATGCCCCAAGGACAATATATACAACACTCTGCTATATTGAAGTGAAATTTTATAAACGCTGCATATTGCCTGGTGGAGAGAGAGAGAGAGAGAGAGAGAGAGATCAAAAACATTACTACAACGTACGAAAAGGTATATATATTATTTACACGCCCTTCCTAAAGTTAAATTGCTGTAGGTGTCACAAGCATACCTCCGCGTCTTTAACCTCTCTTGTACCGGCGACGTCCTTTCAATTATATTCTAGCTACATTCAGACAATTTTATAAAACTTACGAAGGATATATGATGGCTAAAATAATTAATTGGCATAGTCTGTACCATATTAATTGGTAAATATCCTTCCTAAGCTTCATAAAATCGTCTAAATGTAGCTAAGATAATATATAATGCAACGTCATAGGTACATAATGGGTTATTATATAAACAGGAGTAATACACATACTAAAAGACCGAACCCTACCCAGCACACAATGATCAGACTGAGGTGGTTTGTAATGTGTTCTGTGGTACAAAGGAAATCAAGCAACAATAGGTCTAGTGACCCTTCTAGGCTGCTTGTCCTCCAAAACACTGAGGATCAAGTGTCCAAATAGTGGTTTAGAGTGGGTAAGGGAACATTGGAAAGGGAACTAATGTCCGTGGCAGGATTAGGAAGTTAGTAGGGGACAGATGGGCTAGTAACTGAGGGGAGGATAAAATAAAGTTATTCATTTACAAACGCAGTCAGTCGCGGGTTTGATGCGAGATATTTGTCTAGGCGAAGTTTAAATGAATCAACGGTGCTGCAGTCTATAACATCTCGGGGAAGCCCATTCCATAAGTTGACAACTCGATTGAAGAAGAAATGTTTAGCTTCGTGTGAGTTAAAAGATTTACCAATAATTTTGCATGACGAGCCATAATCTAATGGATACATTTCACTCCTAACACCAAACACCTCCCAATGAAATGTGCTCTTCCCTGGATTCGAACCTGGGATGCCACATACAGATCTTAAACACTCTAACCATTACACCACCAAGACAGTTTACAGTATTATAGAACAGAGCTGGCCACTGTTACTGACCTCAATAGCGCACCACTGGTTGTACAGGGACCAACACAGTCACAATTATTACACCACCATATAATCCCAGAACACAGCTTGAACACTATGGGAATACAGTCAGTTTTGTGAGAACATAATACAAGATCTCATACTATAGATGGTGAACAATACATCACAAAAGCATCCCCTCAGTCTATAGGATCGTAATAATACCGACTGATTAAGGAGGGATAGGCGTATTCACTCCCTTATATTCGTAGCGCAATGGATAAATACACTGACTTTCGGTGTGAGCATCCTAGGTTCGAATCCCTGGACTGCCACATGTATTTGTTGATTTCATTAATTGAGTTTAAGAGTAAAGTCGGTTGGTGGAGGTAACATAATAATTGATCGTTATATAATTTAATTAAGCCTTCTCCCTAGACCTCCATCAAACATAAAAAAACTTCCTCAAGACCCCCCTTCGAGATATTTGTGTACATTTTAAGGTAGACAAATGTCCTGGATAAAGGCTCGCTCTCGCTCGCCAGGAAAATAATCGACACCTTAATGGCATGTAAGGTCTTAACCCTTCTTTGGCGGCGCGCAACTTATGTCGTGTGAAATAAATTTGGACTAAGTGGCGGTTCACAACTTATGTAGTGTGCCATTTTCAGCACGTAATGTTGCAAAGAGAGAGAGCTGAGCGGTGTGAGGAGCGTAGTAAGGCTATGACCGCCGCCCACCACCGCGGTGGGCCAACTGAAGTGAAAACCACCCTTCCATCCCCCCTCACACTCGCTACACAGGGAATTATGTAGGGAAAGTACCTAATTACATGGTTTTTGCACTCGTGTTGCGCGATCGTTGCAAGAAAACCAGTGGTCGTACAAGGATGGTTGGGTTTTATTGGAAAGCTCTGTTTATGCCCTTTCAGGGATAAATACTTATTTTACGCTCTGGGTCTTATTTAGGCATGAAAAATCACGTAAACAACCCTATTTAGGGTAAAAACACCCCGCTGGGCGGTACATATAAATTACCGCCTAGGCCGCTCGTAAGGATTGACAGAGAAATGGGAGTGAACGGTCCTAAAATTGCCAAACTAATGGGGCAAGGGTCTTAAAATACCTAAGCTAATGGGGCTAAGCATGAGGGAGAAGGCTGTTTAGAACAACGACATGCCTCCCATTAATTAAAGAGTTGGGGCTACCGGTATATAATTAATATAATGGCATTCATCAAGACAATTTCATAGCATATCAGGAGGCTATGATGAATACTGAAACTTAAGTAGGCTACTGCACGAAATGCCTCCAAATAATACCTTCCCTAGATATAACATGACACAAATTCCAGTTAATAGGATTCCTAATCTAGAGTTGTAATCAGTCACACTTGCCCTTAGTAGCCTATAATACATTTCTCACTCTGCCACCTCCCCCCTTTCTCTCTCTCTCTCCAAGTCTCTCTCTGTCTGTCTCTCTCCCTCGTTAATTCCAGACCTAGCTACATAAACTTTCCTCCATGAACCCTCATGAATATCTCACTCCTCTCCGAGATTTGATGGTATACCCACGAAAGTATTACGAATAATCATTCCAGTAATTTCACCAGTCATCTTACATCTATGTAACAAGTCTTTTTATACGGACATTTTCCATGATTAATTACAAATAGCGAAGGTTATTCCTATATATTAATTTGGAGATGATACACTCTTTCAAAACCACCGCCCAATCTCTGTCTTACCGGCCATAAGCAAAATTCTTGAAAAGATAATGTAGAACAGGGTTACATATTTCTGAACATTGCATAAAATCATCACTGACGACCAGCATTGATTCCGTGAGGGTCGATCAACAAAATCCTCCCTAATATCGTTTAAAGATGATATATTACATTCTTTTAATGCCAGGGATTACACAATTGGTATTTTTCTTGATCTGTCTATAGCATTTGACACTGTTAACCATCAAATATTAATAGAAAAACTAAAACATCATAGTATAAGAGGTACCCCTAACAAATGGTTTATTTCATATTTGCAAAGTAGGTCACAGTTTGTAGAGTTCAAGAATAGTACATCTACTAAGAAAATTATATTATACGGAGTGCCTCAGGGATCCATACTGGGCCCATTATTTTGTATACTCTATATTTATGATCTAATTAATTTTAAATGTAAATTATAAATACATTTTATATGGTGATGACAGCACTCTGTTCACCAGTCACCGTAATCTGCATGCACTTATTGATGTAGTTAATGATAATCTAATCAATGTTAGTAATTTGGTAAGTTCAAACAAACTTACTTTACATACAGACAACAAAATATGTGCTGTTCTCACGAAATAAAAATATACCACACAATTTACAGAAAATAAAACTTGGAGATTCCATCATAAAAGAGAAAGAGAGCATACAGTGTCTTGGTGTAATGGTGGACCGACAGCTGAATTGGAATGCGCATTTACAGTATTTGAGAGATAAAACTAATAAACAATATGACATTTTACATATACAGTAACTCGTCATTGCTTTAACCAATGGTGGGCACGGTTTCCGCTAATCAGCTAACAGCTAATAGCGAAGCTAAATTTTTCGTCAGATTGTTAGCTTTTAAGCTAACTTTGAAAATTGTTAGTGGACCGATTAGCTTCCGATAAATTTGCTGCCGCTAACTGTAAGTCCGATAAAGATAATCTGCATTCGCTGGTAACAATAACAATATATAGTTTATTGGTAAAAAACGTTTGCAAACCCTAAAATTACACATATGTATGTGAGTATGTAATTGCAATATTGCAACAGTCAGTATTACACTAACTATATCACGTCACTTTCACACATACACTGTAGACAATACACGTCTCATGAGTAATGTTATGACACGAACGTTGCATCGTGTTTACGTGTGGCACCTGAAGTTGACTCAACAGCAGCTAGAGCATGTGTAATATATAGTGTCACTGTGTCACAGCATACATTATTATTGAGTCATTGACTGACGACTCGTACGTTCATAATTCTAGTCGTGACATTTTCAAAATGTTACCATAGATTGTTGAGGCATCTACAGTATTTGGGTTTATACTTATATTTATTTATGGCTATATACATATATTTGCGTGTGTGAGTGTTGAGTTTTGCAGGGTGATTGACCGATTGTAGAAAGATGTTTTGAATAGCCTAAACCCTTTAACCCTTGTCTAGCGGGGGGGGGGGGGGGGGTTTGGGATTATTTGGGCATATTCAGGCCCTCCTGAATGATAAATCAAGTATCTGCATGAAAAGAAATTTATTCAGCAAAAAAATAGGCGCTAAAAGCTTCAAAATGAGACCAGAACGAGCTACGTAGCACTCGTGGTTCTCATACAGTGCTACCAGTAACATGGGAGTTTAGCGTATAGCGGTATATTTTTTCCAGCTACGCTCACTACTGGCCACACTGCCGGTCTCTCGAGAACACAGGGAGGGTGAGTCAGTGGGCGGCGGTAGGCCCTGGGAGTCGGACGTGTGGCCCGCTGCACTCCCGGCCATTTGCACTTGATTTTAACCCTTTAAAAGCCATAATAATGCTCCTAACTTGCTGCAAATTGGCGCCCGGCTATAGCCGGGCGCCGCCGTTTAAGGGTTAAATAACATAGGCCCTTCTTAAAGTACATAACATCTAACTTTAGCCTACATGATGTTACAACAGAGGTAAGCGGGCATCACGGTGCTGAAGGGGTTAAGCTTATTGATTTTCTTCTACTGCCTATGCCTATCTAAGTTTTCTAACTCAATAACGAATTATTTTATTTGACAGAAGTGTCGTTACATAGCTCATGAGTCATGCATTATGAGTAAAAAGTCATAATCATAAATAATCAATCATAATTACTATATTTGTTATATTATTTACTATCTAGCAATATCATATCGTTCTTATGATATTGCATACCGGTACTGACACTGTTGTACATAACTCACGAGAGAAACATTATATTCTAATTTTAGCTACTCGCTAATATATTGAATTAAATTTTTATGAACAGTGTCCGTAAATATTGTGGTACAGTAGTAATACTGAACAGTATTGTATTAATATATGCAACTAAATTTGTGTCTAAGCTAATGCTTATTCAATTGGGTCCTATCATTATTTATGTACAACACGATGCACATGCACATTCATTAATCATCTGATCTTGGCATTATATGATTCTTTTAGCCTATGTTTTGGAAAGCTGTGTCTAATCAGAAAGCTACAACTACAACCTACAGCATATTATAGTTTTAGCTTTCTAGGTCTGTGTTTAAGGGTTTTAGAGGGAAAATATCAAATCAATGCTAAATTCATATGCTAAAAGTTACCTGTTAACTGTTATCGTTAACTTCCACTAATTTCTTTAGCGATTTAGAGTTATCGAAGCTAACGATTTAAGTTAGCTGATTACCGGTTATCTCAGCTAAGTTTTTGGTTAGCTGTGCCCACCAATGGCTTTAACATCCGTTGATTAAAACAATTGTACTATTCATTGATATATCCCTTCATTTCTTGCTGCCACATTATGGGGGGGGCTGCATATACAACAGCTAAAATCATTAGAAGTATCCTACTAAAGTGTGAACAGAACAATTAGATATAGATCCTGGAACGCTCATACAAACAAACTATTTCATCAGCTAAGGTTATTGTAAGTGAGCCATATTATTATTTATTGTTCATCTATATACGTACAGTATATAAATAATAAAATAACCATATTAATGAGGGTTTATTTGACTATAACAACAACGACATACGGTATAAGAATTGAGAAACAACAGTCTATCAAAGATGCCCATTAGGCTTACAAAACAATCTAAAACAAATATAAAATATCATAGAGTGAAAATGTGGAATAGTATCCCGATAGATATACAAAGTAAAGCGATTATGACACATTTAAAAATTATTTATTAAAAACAATATCAACAATAAAGCAAGAGTGTGTATGTATGGATGTATGTATGTATTGCTAGAAACTCCACCTTGGAAGATTCCGGTGGTATTCCTCCCTCTCCACCCTCCTCTCTCTTACTTATGCCTAATATCCTAATCTCTTCTAAAGATGTACTTTCTACCCTCTCTGGGCTTAATACTAAGAAGGCGTATGGTCCGGACGGTGTTCCTCCTGTTGTACTAAAAAACTGTGCTTCCGTGTTGAATCCCTGCCTGGACAAACTCTTTCGTCTCTGTCTATCCTCTAATGTCTTCCCTTCATGCTGGAAGTTTGCTCTCATTCAACCTGTCCCAAAGAAGGGTGACTGCTCTCAACCCTCCAACTATCGTCTCTTGTATTTCTAAAGTTTTTGAAACTATTCTTGCTTCCAAATTGGTTAAGCATTTCTCTACTCATAATCTGCTCTCAGATCGCCAGTATGGCTTCCTTAAGGGTCGCACTACTGGTGATCTTCTTTCTTATCTTACTAACTCTTGGTCATCCTCCTTTCGGGACTTCGGGGAAACTTTTTCTATTGCACTAGACATATCGAAAGCCTTCGATAGAGTCTGGCACAAATATTTAATTTCTAAACTACCCTCCTTCGGTTTCTATCCCTCCATCTGTGCCTTTGTCTCTAATTTCCTTTCCGGCCGTTCCATAGCTGCGGTTGTGGACGGCCATCGCTCACTTCCTCACCCTATCAACTCCGGTGTTCCTCAGGGCTCTGTCCTATCTTCTATTCTCTTTCTAATTTCTATAAATGATCTTCTCAACTGTACCTCAATTCCCATTCATTTATATGGAGACGACTCAACCTTACACTACTCCATTAGTTTTTCAGAACGCCCAAGCCAGCAATTCCTCAACGACAAACGGAATGAAGCCATAGAACACTTAAATTCTGATCTAACTACTATCTCCAATGGGGGCAGAGAAAACCTTGTTTCCTTTAATGCTTCCAATACCCAATTTCTCCATCTATCTACCCGTCAGGAACTCCCAGCGGACTATCCCTTATTCTTCAACAATACAAAAATCAATCCTTCATCTTCTCTCAATATTCTTGGTGTCTCTTTTTCTACTGCTCTCAGTTGGAAGGACCATATTACCAGTCTTGCTAAGACAGCCTTCCAGAAGCTGGATGTGCTCAACCGCCTTAGGGGGTCTTTACCCCTGCACAGCTTCTTGCTCTGTACAGGGGCATTGTGCGTCCTTGCATTGAGTATTGTTCACATGTGTGGGAAGGTTCCTCTCACACCGCTCTCCTAGACAAAGTTGAAAGGAAGGCCTTTCGTATCATTAACTCCCGTCCACTCACCAACTCTCTGCAATCTCTCTCTCCGCCGCAATGTTGCATCTCTCTCGCTATTCTATCGCTGCTATAATAATCAGTGTTCCTCAGAGCTTTCCCAGTGTATACCACCTCCTTTACGTAGGGCACGTGGTACCTGTCTTGCAACACAATCCCACCCCTACTCTGTGCAACTCTCCAACCCAAGAGTGAATCGTTACTCTCAAACGTTCTTCTATTCAACAGCTGACCTCTGGAACTCTCTCCCAGAATCAGTCTTTTCCCATTTCCTATGACTTAAATTGCTTCAAACTCCGTGTGTCCAAGCATTTTGGCTCAAAAGCCCCATGATTTTGGCGCTGTCACTCTTTCAATTATGGGGGAGGCATTCGCTATAGGCAGTTCTGCCTTTTGCCTCCCTCACTCACATAGAAAAAAAAGAAAATAAAACAAAAAAAAATATCTATATATATATACCGGTATATATATTTATATATAAACCGGTATATATATATATATATATATATATATATATATATATATATATATGTGTGTGTGTGTGTCTGTGTGTATTTGTGTATATACAATACAATATAAATAATAATAAACAACAATGTTCATAATTGTACATGTTGGGTCAGATGATTTTGTACAGACACTATGTTAATATATATGCATAGATAGGAGAATACTGTGTTCAGAATGTGCATGTATTAATGTAAGTATTATTTTATTGATATATACTCTGTGTATGTATGGGGGCTATCTACGTATGTACAGTATATGCTCGTACGTAGGTTTCAGGTATGTATTGAGACATTACTGTTAATGCGTTTTGATAAACTTATATGCGTGTATGTACGAACATAGTGTAGGGGTCTGGTATACGTTTGTATGTAAAGGAACACATGTTTTTTACTGTGTGGCGTAGGTACTTTGTGTAGCCTATATAATTAAGATGAGTGTATGTATCTGTCTGTTTGTATATATTTTCCTGTGTATGGATGGGTTCATGTATATACAGTACAGAACATGTATATAAAAGTATTTGATGATATAAGGTGTATAACGTTGTAAATTGTGTATAATATACTATATATATATAGGTCAGGCTATGGAGATCGTCAACTCTTTTAAGTATCTGGGCAGTGTGTTGAGTAAAGATGGGACTATGGATGAAGAAGTGTGGGAGAGGGTACAACAGGGGAAGCTGGTTGTAGGAACGCTGAAAGCAGTAACAAGAAATTGGGTGGTCAGTATGGAAGTGAAGAAGTCCTTGCATGACAGTGTGGTAATCCCGACACTGACTTACGGAGGCGAAGCATGGACGTTGGTTGAGAGACTCAGACCAAGAGTGAGAGCAGAGGAAATGAATTACTTAAGAAGTGCGTGCGGAGTTACATGGAGGGATAGACAGACTAATGAGGAAGAAGAAGGAGGTGTGGTGTGGAAGTAGATGTGCTGGAAAGTGTGAAAAGGAACAACTTGAGATGGTTCGGCCATATGGAACATATGGAAAGCGAGAGAATGAATAAGAGGGTGTACGAGAGCGAGGTGGAGGAACAGACAGGGAGAGGTAGACCGAAAGAGAGGTGGAAGGATGGAGTGAGGAAGTATATGAACGAAGGCAGTGCTGGTTGGGGGGAGGGGCGTTGACTGACTGGGGACAGAGGTGCAAGGGGGCGGTTCGTTTGTGGCCACCCCTTCGGGGATCACGGTGTCGGGCAATAGATAGATAGATATCACATATATATATATATATATATATATATATATATATATAAATATATATATATATGTATACTGTATATATATATACAGTATATATATAGATATATATATATATATATATATATAGATATATATATCTATATATATATATACTATATATATATATATATATATAATATTCTGTATACAGTATAATATATATATATATATATATATATATATATATATATATATATATATAGTATATATATATATAGATATATATATATATATATATATATATGTATATATATATATATATATATTTCATATATATAATTAATATCAACTGATTACTAAATATTTATTAATCAAGTTATATTCTTGGGGCCTTTATAAGATCTTTATCTCAAAAGACTCTGCCACGGTATATTTGAAACTAAAATATAATACATGTTTTTATTTACTTCTGGCTAAATTAAGATTTAGTATTATTATTATTATAATGTCAGAGATTCGCCCACACCTCGCTCACCTTCCCTCTCTCTCTCTCTCTCTCTCTCTCTCTCTCTCTCTCTCTCTCTCTCTCTCTCTCTCTCTCTCTCTCTCTCTCTCTCTCTCTCTCTCTCATTAAATGAGAAAGTTGACGTTATTTGTATAACGGAAACACATCTGAACCTAAAAATAAAGATCTACTTCATGAATATCACATAGAGCCATATAAATTTGTTCATAAAGACCGTAACAATGGAAAACAAAGAGCTTGGGGGGTTGCAATGTACGTTGCAACCTACTTAAACCCAGTTGAGGTGACTCTCCCCGAAAGTAATGCAGAAATAGTGTGCGTCAAAATAAATACAAAAAACATGAACTTAAATATCACTACAGCGTACCGACCACCGAGACTAACTGTTGCCGATGATACAATGTTTTATGAAATACTAGAGAAAACCCTTAATTCCGACGAAACAGTTTTACTAGGTGACTATAACCTCCCCCTAATTGACTGGAATACCCTGACCGGAAAAAATGCTGTGTCACGCCTAATGACAAGCTTCATCCAGGACAATTATTTGACCCAACACGTAAAACAGCCGACCCGAGACAGGAATATATTAGACCTCGTAATCACTACCCAAGAAAATCTATTATCAAACCTGGATGTAGGTGAACATCTGGCAACGTCCGATCATAAAATCTTAAGAATCAACGTTATAAGCAAATATTCCTCAGTAAAAACAACAGGAATGGTTTCGGACTTCAAAAACGCAAATTATGACGGACTTAAGGAATCGCTATCAAACATACACTCAAACCTCATAAATATAAACGAGAGTAAATGAACTATGGGGACATTTTAAGTCTACAATTACAGAAGCGCATAAACAATTTGTACCCATGAAACCAAAACGTAATACGAAATCAAGTATGCCCCCTTGGTACAGTAAAGACATTGGCAAGGCAATAAGGAAAAGGAATCAACTCCACAAACTTGTAAAAAATAACACAAACACTGAAGTAATTAAAAACTTGTACAAAACTAGTAGAAGGGAAGTGAAAAAAATAATTAGGGCGAACAAACAAAATTACGAAATTACTATTGCCAGAGAAAGTGCTACAAACCCCAACAAATTCTACAGTTACGTAAATAAAAATAAACAGATCAAAAGCGGAATCGGACCGCTAATAGAAGATGGCCAGACAATAACAGGTGACACAAACACGGCAAATCTGCTCAACAAATATTTTGGCTCAGTTTTCACAGAAGAAATTATCGATCATACCCTTGAAAATAACACCTCAACTCATGTGATAGGAGATTTCACCATCAGTGTTAGCAAAGTACAAAGCAAATTGAGTAATTTAAATGTAAATAAGACCCCGGGACCCGACATGCTCCACCCGAAAATAATTAAGAATGTTAAGGACGAAATAGCAAAACCCTGACACAACTATTTAACTTATCATTACTACAGGGGATTGTACCGAGTGATTGGAAAGATGTGAACATTACGCCGATATACAAGAAGGGTAGCAAGGCCAAAGCGAGTAATTACAGACCAATTAGTCTAACTTCAATTGTAGGAAAAATCATGGAAACAATCCTTAGAGATAAGATAGTAGATTACCTCGAATCAAACAACCTAATCAAAAATAGTCAACACGGCTTTAGATCAAATAAGTCATGCCTAACAAATTTGATTGAATTTTATAACAAACTATTCACATATAACGACATGACGAAATCAATAGATATAATCTTCTTGGACTTTCAAAAAGCTTTCGACAAGGTGCCTCACCGAAAACTATTGGCTAAACTGGAGACGATAGGTATCAAAGGTGAAATTCATTCTTGGATAAAAAATTGGCTTACAGACAGAAGACAGAGAGTGGTGATAAATGGAATGGAGTGGAATCGGAGTGGGAGCCTGTCACTAGTGGAGTTCCACAGGGTTCAGTCCTTGGACCGGTCCTGTTTCTCATTTACATTAACGATATTGATGTAGGGGTAAACAACACCATTTCCAAATTCGCCGACGATACAAAAATAGGAAATACAGTCCTGAACGAAAATGATAGAAATGCGTTGCAATCTGATTTAAACAAGATATCAGAGTGGTCGAAAAAATGGCAGATGCCCTTCAATGTCGATAAATGTCAGGTGCTGCAGGTTGGTAGCAGAAATATGAAATACAAATACGAAATGAATGGCAAACAAATAAAAACCGCAACGGTAGTAAAAGACCTAGGGGTACTAATATCTGAAAACCTAAAAACTTCCGACCAATGTATAGCAGCTGCAAATAAGGCAAACATAGCATTGGGCTTTATTAAACGAAAATTTACATATAAACAGGAAAACGTAATAGTGCCACTGTTCAAAAGTATGGTGAGGCCCCACCTTGAATATGGTGTGTAATTCTGGTCACCTTATCTGATCAAGGACATTGTAAGACTCGAGTCAGTACAGCGTAGAGCGACGAAGATGATACCCTCATTAAGAAATAAACCATATGATGAAAGACTTAAACGATTGAACCTGTTCTCATTAAAAAAGAGGAGGTTGAGGGGTCAGCTTATTGAGTGCTTTAAGATACTAAAAGGTTTCGACAAAGTCGATGTAAATGCACTATTCACATTAAACAATACTAATCAAACTCGCGGAAATGGAATGAAATTAAAAACCAAAAAGGCAAACCTAGATGTCACAAAGAGTTTCTTCACCTACAGTGTGGCGACAGAGTGGAATAAACTACCAGCGAGAGTGGTGGAGAGCGGCACAATAAACGCTTTCAAGGGAAGGCTTGACCTCTATCTGCAGAGGGCTGGGGTGATATGAAAAAATAAAAATAAAAATAAATGTATGTATGTGTATGTGTGTGCACTGTACAGTATGTTTTTTTTCTGTTTTTTTTTTTTTTTTTTTTTTTTTTTTTTTTTTTTTTTTCTATATTCCAACTTACTTCCACTCGGGCATAGGCTGAGAGCCTTAACATTCACCGCTCTACAATGAACAGTGAAGCCCGTGAGGTCTTGTTCCAGTCTAGGGAGTGAGACATGTGAAGCACGTAGAGTACAACGAGCACCTGCCATCTTGCCTTCACATGAGGCACGGTGCTCACTCATGGCCCGAAACGACCCCATCTCTGAAGCCATCTCGTCCCGTGCTTCACTGTTCTACCCCCTACAGGACTCACATACACACACACAACGCCACCTGTTGAGCAGATAACTCACCAGGCCATTGCACCCCTATAGCATATTTTGCATATGAATATTATACACTGCTATTTAATCAGGGAACAATGAGGGTATTTATTGAGTTTCGGTGGGCTTGTGGTAATAATGATACTAGGTACAGCACAAATTCCATCCCATAATATCTTCCCATTGACATCGGGTTTGAACCGGGGACCTTTGGATTACCAGGCCAGTGGCAAGACCACTCCACCACACCCTCCCCTATGTTATATATATATACTGTATGTATTATATGTATTATGTGTGTATGTATGTGATATTGTGTGTGTGTGTGTGTGTATGTGTGTATATGTATGTACCGGTGTATATATATATATATATATATATATATATATATACAGTATATATAGTTTGTAAGGCCAGACTGCCTTGTAAGGACCTTGAGGTCTGTGTGGTCTGTGTATCTATGTAGCTCTATGTAGCTCTCTCTCTCTCTCTCTCTCTCTCTCTCTCTCTCTCTCTCTCTCTCTCTCTCTCTCTAATCCACCTACATTCTCATTCTGCCGCTCTCTTCCTGGATATGAACTCCGGAGCTTCATTACCATAAACGTGAGTCGCCTGACAATGTGAACCTTAGAGTAGTCCAGGATTGAAACACACTGGGGCTGAAAGGGAAACGGTGTGGATTCTTTATAGTCCATTAATTTTAGGTAGGCCAGAAATCATGATCCCTAACTTCTCTAACTCAAAAAGGGCTAGAGTAAATGAGCTGTAAATTTCAACATCTATTCCCTCGCTAACTCTTCCTAAATAGTAGAATAATTAGCTCGATTGCTGTAGTCGTGTGTGAGTTATACAGGTTATGTGGTCAAATGTTTTTCCCTATAAGGAATGTACTATAATACTCTCATAAATGTCAACCTATTACACTCTCAAATGTCGCCATACTATCATAATTTTATGTAGAAATGCATTTAAATGTAGCTATAAATCTAAACACTGTCCTATGGTCAAATGGTAAATGTTGGAAGTGTCATATTAAGTATTTGTCTGTCAAATATCGTCATATGGTCAGATATCATTACATAGTTAAATATTATTGTTGTGACAATTCAACAAATCTACACAACCAACATCTCAAAGCTCCACGTCACCAAAGAAAATGGACCACCAGAGCACTAGCCAACATATTCAAAAATACAGGGAATAATGAAACAAAGCACCAATCTCCACCCTGAGATGCCCTAGTGCGCCGTTCAGAAGAAAAAGGGCAAGCTGCACTCCTGACCATCTCGGCGAAGAAAACTCAAGAAAATCTCCTAACCAATGCATACCATATTGCAAAAGCACGCCTCCAGGCAGCCGCCCGTTTGGAAAGTGGCTTGTGGTTACATGCCATCCCCATCCCACCTCTTGGAACTCACTTGGATGCTGAAGCACTCCGGGTTGCCATCGCGCTCAGAGTGGGTGCGGCAGTTTGTCACCCACACACTTGCAAGTGTAGTGGGGGGATGGCTGCTCAAGGTCACCATGCTTTGTCATGTAATCACAGCGCAGGCCGCCTGCCAAGATATTCCACACTAAATTATGTCATAAAACGGGCCCTGCAGAGTGCTAACCGTGCATCAATCCTTGAACCACATGGACTTCTCAGAGAAGACGGCAAACGGCCAGATGGGATGACCCTTTCCCTTACAAGAATGGCCGGTGCCTCGTGTGGGATTCCACATGTGTTTACACTTTCTCCATAACCAACATCACCAAAAGCGCCAACGAAGCAGGTGAAGCCACCCAGATAGCAGAAAGTAGAAAGCGAGAAAAATATCAAGTCATCGCCAGAAGTCATCAGTTCGAGCCTCTGGCATTCGAAACTTCAGGAGTCTTTGGCCCTACCACCCTTAATATGGTGAATGAAATAGGCCATAAACATAGAGAAGTTTCAGGAGAACCCCGGGAAACCCTCTGGCTCAAGCAAAGACTAAGGATGGCTATCCTCCGGGGCAATGCCACCAGCGTCATGAGCTCAGTACGACTGGGCCATGCCACTGCGTGAGGCCCGGGCAGGAGTGGTGTATCCGTAGTCTTTCCACTGTAGGGTATAAAAATAAAATGTATTGTATTTAACATGTTTGATGTAGATAAATAAAAGGAGATGTGTCGAATGGTTGAAAGAGACAGTTGCTCGCACGTTTGGGGCTAGCAACACGTATTATGAAAAACATGTATCCATCATACAATTCACTGTCTCTCACTTCACTCACTCACCCCCGCAATTTACCGGAGGATAACAGGTTTTTCACAATACGTAGGCGGAGGTCTTTTGTAAAAAAAAAAAAAAATGTGGCTATACAGTGGCTGAGTGCACTGAGTCACTGTTCTTGAGTTGCTTGGATCATTAACAGAGGCCTTAATGTATATATATATATATATATATATATATATATATATATATATATATATTATAACATATTATATACAATATATATATATATATATATATATATATATATATATATATATATATATATACATATATATATATATAATATATATATATATATATATATATATATATAATATATTATATATAATATATATATATATTAGGGTGTTTCATTATATCTACCTAAGATGTTGATTACCATATTGATGCTCCCTGTTATCAGTATCATTTGAATATGATTTATTTGCATAAATATGATTTATGCAAAATTTCTGCTCTGTTGGTTAACATTTAGAGGTTGCACAATTATGCAACTTTTGTATTTCTTTTACAGGAAATGTTGTATCAACTTTCAAAAGTGTGCGACAAGTAAATATTGATCAATCATTGTAATTTTGGGTTTGTTGCCTTTATAATCTCAAATAGAAACTGGAAAAGCAGTATGACTCATAGTTTCATTTTATTTTTTCCCATATAAATATGAAACACCCTAATATATATATCTATATATATATATAAATATATATATATAAATACTGTATATAGATATATATATATATATATATATATATATATATATATATATATATATATATATATATATATATATATATGAGATATATATATATATATATACAGTATATATATATATATATATATATATATATATATATTATATAAATATATATATACAGTATATATGTATATATATACTGTATATATATATATATTTTTGTTTTCTTTAATACATACGAGGTTGAAAGAAATGGCAATTTCTTCGTTGGAAATTTTATTATTCAAAGTTTCCAGGTCTCTGATGAGTTTTCGCTGGGTGGCAGGAAGTAGATGAAGGAGATGAGCAAAATTCATGGTGGTACAGGGTTACATTAATGTACATGATGATACAGGATATACGACGCGTTATCACTGGACAACCAGCATTATCAAGTAAGGCTGGAGCCATCAAAGACCACTATCTCACCCCTAACCACCCCCACCTCACACGCAACGAGTTAGAGAAACACACCACCATACTCGATAAAGAAAGTGACCCAAGGAGATTACCTATACTCGAAGCTTTATATATCCAAGCCTTACATCCCAACATCAACAACCAAACTCTGGACCTTCAGATCCTTCCTTCTGCCAAAAGGCACTTTCCTACAGGACCTAACACCCCCCTCGCCCGCCGGTGCCCTTGACGCAGCCTCCCGCGCTACCTCCTTCAGCTTCGTCTTCCGCAGGCGCCACACGTACTACAGAACTTAGTCCACGCCCCTCGACACGCAGCCAATCAGCTTCGACCCCGCCATCAGACCACCATCCCGCATCCAGTGCGCATGCGTGAAGCGGTTCTCTCTTTCTCTCTCCTAGAATACCCTCCACCAATAGCAGACTTTTGCCCCCTGATTTTCGCCTCCTCTGATCCTCCACCCTCTATATATACCCTTTCTGTTTACCTTTTATATCTTTCTATCCTTACTTGATAATGCTGGTTGTCCAGTGAAACGTGTCATATATCCTGTATCATCATGTACATTAATGTAACCCTGTACCACCATGAATTGTGCTCATCTCCTTCATCTACTTCCTGCCACCCAGCGAAAACTCATCAGAGACCTGGAAACTTTGAATAATAAAATTTCCAACGCAGAAATTGCCATTTCTTTCAACCTCGTATGTATTAAAGAAAATTTATTACCATATATAATATATATATATACAGTATATATATATATATATATATATATATATATATATATATATATATATATATATATATTACTGTATAATATATATATATATATATATATATATACATATATGTGTGTGTGCGTGTGTTTGTGTGTGTGTGTATGAATGTGTGTGAATGGTTCCAATTATATATGTGAATTGATCTATGAAGTGAAATTTTGTTTTTTGTTTTGGGCCTAAATTGGATGTGAAGGTTAATTGTAATTTTGTATTTCGATTGCTTTGATGCTACAATTGAATATAGGGCAATTGTAACACACATACGCACACACACACACCGCTCGGTTGTCTCAGTGGTACCGTTCCCGCCTGCAACCCAGCAGACCGGGTTTCAAATGTTGCTCAGATTGATGAAGGTTTTCTGAGACATAGCCGGCGGTTACAAATCTCCTTTGAGCAAGGGGATGGGTTTATTGTTATTGATGATAATGTCTAGGAACCGGGACAATGTGAGCCAAACAATCAATTCCTGTCAAACTACAATTATAATTATGAATACAATGATGAATACACACACACTGCTTCCGCGTAGAGAATTGCGTGCACACACACAAACGTGAACGCGTACAACCCCTTCAATCACACATATATAAATACATACATACATACAGATGCATACCATATAATATACACAATATACATCAAGAGCGTTCAAAAAATAATACATACTCACGTCCCTACAAATCCCCCCACCAACCCCCATATACACACACAAACACACACCATTCACATGCAGTATCATTCTGGTATTCTGGGTTTTCATCATGGTCCGGGTAAGGTTATCTGTAAACAACAGTGTCCCAACACTCTCTAAAATGATTTTCCAAGACTATTTTTTTGTGTCAATGAAATAAGCCAAAACAGTGAATTCAAACATCTTATATTCCACAAAATATGCCCTCATTCCAGACATTACAAATATATATTAGATGAATGAACTCACGTTCTCTAAAAAATTTCCACAAATATGTCTTTTCAAGGATATATGTTAAACAGAAAATCAACATCTATATTAGCCAACATACCGTTCCATTCCAGACAAAAATACTAAATAATAGAATGTTGAAATCTGGGCAAATTATAAGAATTACGATAACTGAAGTTTCACAAACTTCCAAAACTATTTCCTTTCAACGAAATAAGCCAAACGGAAAAATCAAACATCAATATTAGCCAATATAGCCAATATTCCAGGCACAAATACTAAATAATAGAATGTTTAAACCCTCTGGGAAGAACAAAAATGTAAGGAAATAATTTACTAAGTTGAGATCCCAAAATTCGTCAGAAAGAAGTGAACGAAATAAAAAGTTATCTGAACAATTCCAAAGTAGAAAACTACATGAAATGTCAATCAATCAAACTTCCAAAATTCAATTCAAATACAACTCGGGATTTTTTTGTTTTGATCGAAACGAATTTAGTCATAGTTCACAAATTTTGAAAAAAGGAAAACAAAAATCAGAGACGGTATAAACACCCGTCTAATTTTTTGGTTTGTGTAGAACAACTTTATAACCTCCCACAAAAGACCGCAAAATGATAATCTCCCAAATGATTAATAGAAGTATAAACATTTCCAGCGTAAGAAAATAAAGACTGAAAAATAAATTAAGATGGAATATCAAACTAGTTAGAAATACAAATTGATGTTTAAGAAAAACTAAATTGTACGTACATAAGAATGTTAAAATAACGCACTGAGAAATAAAACATAGATACTCAATTACCTTGGCAGCCGCGAGTGAGTTGCAAATCAACATAGGCCTAATCACATGAGCACTCGTAACAAAAGTAAGAACAGTTTTTAATTATTGAACATTAGAATCACTTTAAAACAAAAACAAACAGATGTTCCCAAATGAAAATGAACTCACCGCTTATATCAACGGGCGGGTGAAAGAAAATTGGAAGAAAAAATATAAAGTTTACTGGACTTGGAAAATTAATTCCCTAAAGTACTAAAACAATTTTAACACTTATGAACAGAAATTTAGGGCAAACATCTGGGAGGAACACTGCAGACACTTACCCGTATACCCATCGCACCAGTGAGAAACACATTGAATGAATGAGTGATTGAATGTTTACTGACTCATAAGGGGAGAGTGTGTCAGGAGGGTGCAAGCCACACCTCACGTCCATATGAGTATACCGAGATGAAGTGACATGACGATAATTTGGAACAGTGACTGAATGACATGTTGAAGTGACCGCCATTTGACCGACAATTTTACATGAGTAAAGGGAACTTCACACAGTCAGGAATGCGAGCTAGAAGCACTAGGAGTAGCTGAAAATTCGGATGCCTGGGCCTATTCACGGTGAAAATTGATACTCCTAGTGACTCTACCGATATCCTAGTGATTCCTTTTAGACTCCCAGTGACTCCAAACCAGTCCCGGCCGATTGGCCCTGTCCGACAAAATGTTCACCGTGTTTAAGGTTCTCGACGCGAATCGGACCACTCCTATGATTCCCAGTGATCCCCAGTGATACCCCAGTGACTCCTAGTGAGTCCTGGTGATTCTGGTATGAACTGGAACTCAAACCAAAAGCTGTCCGCGAATCAGATACGAAACACCAAGCATCACCAGGACCCACTGGGAGTCACTGGGGAAACACTGGGGATCACTGGGAATCAACTGGGAGTCACTGGGAATGGTCCGATTCGTGGCTACAACTTTAAACACGGTGAACATTTTGTCGGACAGGGCCAATCGCCCGCGAGTGGTTTGGAGTCACAGGGAGTCTAACAGGAATCACTAGGATATCGCTAGAGTCACTAGGAGTCATCAAATTTTCGCCGCGAATAGGCCCAGGAATCCAAATTTTCAGCTACTCCTAGTGATTCTAGCTCACATTTGTGACTGTGTGAAGTACCTTTTAATAAATATATTATTCATATAAACCTGTAATACTTCTCACGTGAAAGTATAATATACACTATACAGGTAGTTAAGTTTTCATGGTCAAACATTATAAATAGGCCTAGTATTAACCTGTGTAAGTACAATTTCCCACAAGACATTGTATTCACCCAGTGATTGTGTGTAGAGAAGGAAATTACGGTAGTTGAGGTAATTAAATAATGTGAACAATGTATGGTCAATGTTACAATACCCTACTTGTAGTCTAGAAGTTCTGCAACTCCCCATACCGAACATAACGAGAATGGTGGATACGTGTTTGTATGTGTTTTGAAATGTCAAGTTCGTTTGGTGGTGGACAGTGGAGTTTGGATTACTACTGCGAGGGGCATTGTAGTCGCCGGGGTAAAGTTTGAGCCAGCGTAATCATGGCTTGATTGTTTAGGGGCCGTTGTAGTCGCCGGTTAATACTCTAGAAGTTCTGCAACTCCCATGACCTCACCTAAGCAAACTAACACAACCTCTAAGTGTTACCTATATTGGGTAATCGTATGAAATATTACAGCACTCGGTAACGAATGAAAAGAAGAAGGTGGGAAGAATAAACTATCCACTATTTAGACAATAGATTAAATATATTTGTTTCGTAAAGTATAGTAAGCATTGATATCATGACCTTACGGTACATAATAATACAGACTTATCGTATTATATTAATGTCTGTAATGATGTCTGAATACAGTCATTGTACTTAATGATGATATTAGAGGACTGTAGTAATAGCCTACAAGAGACATACTTGAGGAATAATCAATTTCAATTATAGGGTCAAACACACAATGGGGGCCATGCCTGGCATACTCGCATCTCATTCCTAACATATCCCAGTGATACTCGGTGACTCCCAGTGACTCCTATCTAATTCCCAGTGATTCCTATAATACTCCTATCGACTCGTATATTACAGTAATCCGAAATTTTCAAATTTTCAATAACTCGCATGCAGTTCATTCCTGGTTTTATCCAGGTGATTCCTAGTTATTCCCAGTGACTCCCAGTGATTCGCAGGTACACTCCCACTGGTTCCTACGCTGTTGTGTGTCCACGGGGATTTGCAGACATTCGCGGTGTATTCCCAGGAATCACCAGGAATCATTACTCCTAGTGATTCTAGCTCGCATTCCTGACTGTGTGAAGTACCCCTTAGACAAGACACAATGGCTACAAAAGCTCACCTTATGAGTCATAATTACAAAATTGAATTTATCTTGCTAGACATGTGTAAAAATTGTAAACAAAACATGGCCGTGAAACAAATTGTTGTAGATGTTTGAATGTTAATGTACTACACACCTTCTGATACACTTGAAGTGAGTGTTGAATGATAGAGATAGTAAATTCTCTCCAGCAGTCACAGCTAGGAGAGAGTGTGGTTCAGCAGGTCAGGTTTGAGTAGTCAGCACACTGCTGAGTCGCTCAGCTGACGCATGCAGATCCTCTCCCTCTGAAGTTGTCTCCCGGCAGCCAACTCCTACTCGTGGTAAGCCCACACAGGAATCCCCGTGGAAAGTTGAATGAATGAAGAGCTGCTAGGTGTATTAACTTAACGGTTCAATTGTAGTATTTTGTGGTTGGATATTTTAACAGAGATAACCTAAATCAAGATCACTTGATCAGGAAACAGGAACAGTAGAGAAACTGGATAATGGTAGAATAGTAGAGTTTAGACTGGATAAAACTGGATAAATGGTAGTGTAGAATTATTTGAAGGAACGTGGTGTAGCTCTTCTCAATTAACAATTCAGTTAATGAAGACCGCTGCTTGCCACCATATGTTACAAAGTGATAAGTCACCATGTTAGGTTAAAGATTTGGAAAACGTTTTGAGGTACGTTCCTATATTTATGATAAGGGTAAACCATTTAATTCCAAGTAAGGGGATTTAAGATGTCAATCTCACTGGGTTATAGGTTATTTGTAGGTTGAAGTTGTAGGAAGATCTCAGCTTTCTGTCCTCTGCTCGTTGATAGATAGATATGATAATGTTGCCACCATCCCACTTATACCTTATACATGTTATATATAGATAAAGGGGAAATTAAAAGAATGTGGTATCCAAACCAATTTTATTATTAACCCTTCAAGCCCGGGTGTCATTTTAAAATGACACCACGAAAAAAGGGCAGGTGCCCGGGTGTCATTTTAAAATCCCTGTGCTTGAAAGCGAGCTTCAAAATTCGCGCGGTCAAATTTTGCATTGCAGGAGCGACCGCAGCGCCACCAAGCCTCAACTACTAGTGTTATCAGTTCGTACGTGGCCGCCATACCGAGTTATACTGAAAAAATGTTTTCCGACGTGTCCGAATCGCTGCAACCTCCCGCGGGCCCCACTGCTACCCCGCTCGCAACTTCAACGCCTGTTGCAACCGAGAAGAAAGCTCAACGAAAGAAAGTTAAGCGTTTGTTGAGTGATAGCGCTATACAGCGACAACTTTTTGATAGTGAAGAGAGCAGTGGCGAAAGCTTGGTGTACAAAGAACAATTTATAAGTGCAAGCGAAGATGACGATTTCGTTGGCTTTGGAGACGACGATAATGTCGATTTATTTGAGGGGGGAGACAGTAGTGATGATCCTGATGTGGAAGTGTTTCAGGAAGGTGCCATTGAGCTTCCAAGTGTGCTAGAACCTAGGCCTACCCCCTCGCCATCTTTGCTATGTCAGCCCAGGACCTTCCCCTTTGCCTGCCCTTATGCCCTTGAAAGTGGGCAAATATTTCTATAAACAATCGTTGGTGAAAAGTGCAGCTAAAAAAGCACGCAGGGCAGCCGCAGAAAAGGATAGGGAAGCTGAAGACAGTGATAATGACGCCGATCCTGGTCTAGCAACCACCCGAATTCCATTGTCCCGACGCCTTGACCCGGGACGCCGCGTTGGTCACCCACAGCCCTCGGCTTCATCTCTCCTTCAGGATGACCAAAGGGCCTCTTCAAGTGGTATTACTAGTGTGCCACAGCCCTCAACACACCGCAGAGCATTATTTGCTGCGGAGAAGCCCTCGGCTCGCCGCAAAAGGAGCCCAACTCCCGAGGCCGAGGCTCCCATTGTTGAAGCTCCCGCAGCCTCCCGCACCCCACACCGCCGAGTCACTTCTTCACCCGAATTGTCTCCTGAAGACGATGCTGACGACCCCAACATTGCCCAAGATGACCTGACGTCGCCTGAGGAGGAAGAGGAAGAGGAAGAGGAACAGGAAGAGGAACAGGAAGAGGAAGTCCCGACAAGACGAGCGAGAGGGCGAGGTCGTGGACGTGGTCAGTCTTCCGACGCCGCTGCCCCTGGGCGTGGGCGTGGGCATGCAGGGCGTCCGCGTGGCCAAGGGCGTGTGCCAGGGCGTCCAGGGCGTGTGCCTACTGCACCTGCACGTCCTCGAGCATCAGCATCCGACCTGTTTGTGTGGTCAGATGGGGCTGATTTTGAGCCAGATTGTCCTGCCTTTGACGAGGTACAAATGGGTTCCGGGGTGTCACCAACATTTCCCTGTGGCCCAGCTGCTACCCCCAGTGAAATTTTCTGTGGCTTCTATGACAATGAAGTCATGGAATAACTCGTCGAGGAGACCAACAACCATCATGAGATCTGTGCCAACTTTCTTGGGAGGAAGACCAGTGCCAAGATGGTGGCATGGAGAGCTGTCACTGTGGCAGAACTATATGTGTTCTTGGCACTCACAATGCTGATTACATATATCAGTAAGCACGCTCTGGCAGACTACTGGATCACTGGCGACATCATAACGACTCCAGCATTTGGCAAGTACATGTCCAGGGAAAGGTACTTCGACATCCTCTCATATCTCCACCTGACAAACAACATGGCAGTCCAACTTCCCAACTCATTATGGAAGATCAGGAAGCTGTATGACATGATACGTCATCGGTTCACCACCTACCTGATTCCTTTCCAGAAGATGTTCCTCGACGAGTCTCTGTTCCTGTTCCGTGGTAGGCTGCACTTCCGACAGTATATCCCGTCCAAGAGACACCGCTTCAGCATCAAGCTCTTCGTCCTCTGCGACTGTTTGGCGGGGCATGTGCTGGACTTTATAGTCTACAGCGGCAAGGGTGGAGAAATTGTGACAGACCCCCTCATTGGTTTTGGTGGCGCTCTAGTGAAGAAGATGATGGAGAGGCACTTCAATAAAAACCACATCCTCTACACAGATAATTACTACAAGTCACCTCTCCTGACCAAGTACCTCCATGACCGCAAGGCCAGAACTGTCGGCACAGTCAAGGGCAAGAGGAAGGGCATGCCAGGCTACCCAACCAAGACGAAAAAGGCGGACATCTTCCACAAGAAGAGTGGCCCCATCCTCTCCATCCACTGGCATGACCAGCGGAAGGTCAACCTCCTCACCACATGCCACAAGGCCCAGATGGTCGCCACAGGGAAGGTGTACCGAAGAACCAAGAACCCCGTCCAGAAACCAGCTGCTGTCCTGGATTACAACCTCAACATGCGCCTCGTTGACAGTCCGACATGAAGATGGGCTGCCTTTTTTTTTTTTTTTTTTTTCTATGTGATTGAGGGAGGCAAAAGGCATAACTGCCTATAGCGAGTGCCTCCCCCATAGTTGAAAGAGTGACAGGGCCAAAATCAAGGGACGTTCGAGCCAAAATGCCTGGACACACAGAGTTTGAAGCAATTTAAGTCATAGGAAGAGGGAAAGACTGATTCTGGGAGAGAGTTCCAGAGCTCAGGTGTTGAGTAGAAGAAAGTTTGAGAGTAACGTTTCACTCTGGGGTTGGAGAGTTGCACAGAGTAGGGGTGGGATTGAGTTGCAAGACGGGTACCACGTGCCCTACGTACAGGAGGTGGTATGCACTGGGATAGCTCTGAGGAACACTGATTATTATAGTAGCGATAGAATAGCGAGAGAGATGCAACATTGCGGCGGAGAGAGAGAGATTGCAGAGAGTTGGTGAGTGGATGGGAGTTAATGATACGAAAGGCCTTCCTTTCAACTTTGTCTAGGAGAGCGGTGTGAGAGGAACCTCCCCACACATGTGAACAATACTCAATACAAGGGCGCACTATGCCCCTGTACAGAGCAAGAAGCTGTGCAGGGGAAAAGAACCCCCTAAGGCGGTTGAGCACACCCAGCTTTTGGAGGCTGCCTTAGCAAGACTGGTAATATGGTCCTTCCAAATGAGAGCAGAAGAAAAAGAGACACCAAGAATATGGAGAGAAGATGAAGGGTTGATTTTTGAATTGTTAAAGAATAAGGGATAGTCCGCTGGGAGATCCTGACGGGTGGATAGATGGAGAAATTGGGTTTTGGAAGCATTAAAGTTAACAAGGTTTTCTCTGCCCCAATTGGAAATAGTATTTAGATCAGAATTTAAGAGTTCTATGGCTTCAATACGTTTGTCGTTGAGGGATTGCTGGCTGGGGCGTTCTGAAAAACTAATGGAGTAGTGTAAGGTTGAGTCGTCTGCGTATGAATGGATGGGAATTAAGGTACAGTTAAGGAGATCATTTATAAAAATTAGAAAGAGAATAGGAGATAGGACAGAGCCCTGAGGAACACCGGAGTTTATAGGATGAGAAAGTGAACAATGGCCGTCCACAACCACGGCTATGGAACGGCCGGAAAGGAAATTACAGACAAAGACAAAGATGGAGGGATAGAAATCGAAGGAGGGTAGTTTAGAAATTAAAGATTTATGCCAGACTCTATCGAAGGCTTTCGATATGTCTAGTGCAATAGAAAAAGTCTCATCGAAGTCCCGAAAGGAGGATGACCAAGAGTTAGTAAGATATGAAAGAAGATCACCAGTAGAGCGACCCTTAAGGAAGCCATACTGGCGATCTGAGAGCAGATTTTGAGAAGAGAAATGCTTAAGAAATTTGGAAGCAAGAATAGTTTCAAAAACTTTAGAAAGTCAAGAGATAAGAGCAATTGGACGATAGTTGGAGGGTTGAGAGCGGTCACCCTTCTTTGGGACAGGTTGAATGTGAGCAAACTTCCAGCATGAAGGGAAGACGTTAGAGGATAGACAGAGACGAAAGAGTTTGCCTAGGCAGGGAGTCAGCACGGAAGCACAGTTTTTGAGAACAACAGGAGGAACACCGTCCGGACCGTACGCCTTATTAGTGTTAAGCCCAGAGAGGGTAGAAAGTACATCTTTAGAAGAGATTAGGATATTAGGCATAAGTAAGAGAGAGGAGGGCGGAGAGGGAGGAATAGCACCGGAATCATCCAAGGTGGAGTTTCTAGCAAAAGTTTGAGCGAAGAGTTTAGCTTTGTCAGAGGAAGAAGTGATGGTCCATCAGAGTGGGAAAGGGGAGGGAAAGACGAGGAAGAGAAATTGTTGGAGAGGTTTTTGGCTAGATGCCAGAAAGCTTGGGAAGAGCTAGAGTTGGATAGTTCAGTGCATTTATTATTGATGAAAGAGTGTTTGGCAAGTCGAAGAACAGATTTGGCTTGATTCCGGGCAGAAACATATGAAGAATGAGAGTCTTGAGTTTTAAGGCGTCGGTACCGTTTGAATGCTTCCTCCTTATTGCGGACAGCAGTAGAACAGGCGTGAGTAAACCAAGATTTTTTAGCATTAGTCTGAGAGAAAGAGAATGGAATGTATGCTTCCATGCCCGATAGGATTACCTCGGTAATGCGTTCAGCACTCTCCTCGGGTCCTCGGCCATGGAAGCAGAAATCATTCCATGGGAAATCAAAGAAGTACTGCCGAAGAGCCTCCCAGTCGGCAGCGCCAAAGTGCCACAAGCGCCGCCGGCTAGGACATCTTGCAGGTGGTACAAGAAGTTTATCCTGCATACGGTAGATATGTCGGTCCTCAATGCCTACAACAATCTACCCACTGAGGACTCCAGGAGCCAAGAAGTACAAGTCCCTGCGGAAGTTCCACAAACAGGTGATACTTGAGCTCCTGGCTAAACATGTGGGTACAGCAGGGAGGCCACTACAAGGACCAGGCCAGCTGGACAAAACGGGGTGTGCTGAATTTTTCAGGAAGCACCAGCTCAACGCCCTTCCTTTCAAAGCACCAGGTAGGAACAGCAGAATCCAGAAGAGGTGCCATGTGTGCAGCCACACAACAAGAAGACCCCACAAAACCACAAAAACGACTTGGGAATGCCTCGAGTGTCAAGTTGGACTGTGTGCTGGCACCTGCTTCAACAACTTCCATACTCTAATAAACTTTTGAAGTGGAAGTGACAACAGTGAAAGTGACACTCAAATGTAGGCTAAGAATAATAATATAACTAAGTATAAGTGAAAAGGACACATATAAGTAATAATAAGTGCCTTCAATAACAATATGAACAAGTGAAAGTGACACTAAAATATATATTTCTAACAATAAATAAGTGAAAATGACACTCAATAAGCCTAGGCCAGTCAAAGTGACAGTATAATAATAATAAAACTAAGTATAAGTGAAAGAGACACACACAAGTAATAATAAGTGCCTTCATAACAATATGAACAAGTGACAGTAACACTATATATATTATTAGCTTACCTAACAATACATAAAAGGGGAAATGACACTATCAATTATCAAAGTCCAGTGAAAGTGACACTATAATCATAATAATAATAATAAAATGAAGTAATAAGTGACTAAGACACAAATAAGTTCATGTAAATAACTTTATTGAGTGAAAATAACATAATAACTATAATAAATGACATAATAACCAATAAAACACTATCAAATCGCTTCCCGGTTTAATTGCGGGTGGAGCGACGAGTGCAACTGGGCGTCGTAGCCGGGGCCACGGTTGAGTGTTCGGAGGCTCCGAGGTAAATACGCTGCAAAAGTTACCTCCACTTCCATCACCATCACTCCGGAACCAGTTGACCTAGAGAGCTCTACTCAATGCCATTCTATGCAGCAAGGTAAGGCGCCCATTTCTATATATGTTTGATTAATTTAGGTAATATATTAAGCTAGATTAACCTTAGTTTACTTTTGTTGATATTCGGCCAGATCGCCCGGATACGAGCTCCGTCCTTTGGAGAGCGTGCGAGAATTACCTATATTGAGAGGGAATCTCTGAGGGCTGTTAATGTGCCCGTTGCCCGTGTCTATCTAACTCGTATCTTCCTTCCTACCTCTTACCTCTCTTGGTCACCTCGAAGCACCTCTCCAACACGTGATCTTAACTGGTCATATGACCACTGCATGGGCGACATCAAAGTGCAAGACTAAGCTTTCAATGTGTGGGAAAGGAATCTGAGTCATGAATTTGAAGAGGTGAATGATCTCCAAGGTGCACAGTACCTCGCATAAATATAGAGACACTGTAACTAAAACACCTTAAAATTATATGAGAGATGGATATAATTAATCCAAATAAAATAGTATAATAGTGAGATGTAATATGCGATTGACAGAAGAAGTAATAGAAGATGCGAGAGAGTGAATGGACGAAAGGAACATAAGCACGAAAAAGAAATAAGAGGTACAAAGATAAATTTGCAAGTTAAGTATACATGGCTGAAAGAAGAGTTGGAGAAGAAGAGTGTGGACACAATTACAGTAAGATAGAAGGAAGGTGAGTATATGGAAGCATGAGACAGACAAATAAGCAATATAAGACGAACAATGATAACAGAGTATATGAATATAGAGAAGAGAAAACAGAAGGAAAACTATAAAGAATACATGCAAGGAGAGACGAAATAATGGGAAAAAGGAGACATATGTAAGGAGAAGACGCACAGAGAAAGAACAAAATATAATATAATGAGATACGGAAGGGTATGAAGAGCAACGTGCAAGATTAAAAATACAAACATGTATATGTACAGTATATGTATACTCAACTATAAATACGTAAATAATCGAGTTAAATACAGAGACACACAGATTAAAAGTACACATCCAACGGTAGGCAAATACATTGACAATGCATATGACGTGTTTACACACAGGCTATAGAAGCAGAGTATAACAATAAATATGGAAGAAATGTAAAGGGTACAAAGAGGAAGGAGGAGGGGGTGAGGGAGACACACAAACGGTCCATGTAAAGGGTACAAAGAAGAGGAAGAAAGGAAGACGGAGGAGGGAGACACACACACGGTACTAGTAAAGGGTACAGATGAAGGAGGAAGGCAGGGGTGAAAGATATATACTAACGGTACAAGTAAAGGGTACAGAGAGGAGGAAGAAAGGAAGACGGAGGAGGGAGACGCACACACGGTACTAGTAAAGGGTACAGATGAGGGAGGAAGGCAGGGGTGAAAGATATATACAAACGGTACAAGTAAAGGGTACAGAGAGGAGGAAGAAACGAAGACGGAAGAGGGAGACACTCACACAGTACTAGTAAAGGGTACAGATGAGGGAGGAAGGCAGGGGTGAAAGATATATACAAACGGTACAAGTAAAGGGTACAGAGAGGAGGAAGAAAGGAAGACTGAGGAGGAAGACACACACACTGTACTAGTAAAGGGTACAGATGAAGGAGGGAGGCAGGGGTGAAGGAGATATACAAACGGTACAAGTAAAGGGTACAGAGAAGAGGGAGGAAGAAGGGGGAGGGAGACACACACACTGTACTAGTAAAGGGTACAGATGAAGGAGGGAGGCAGGGGTGAAGGAGATATACAAACGGTACAAGTAAAGGGTACAGAGAAGAGGGAGGAAGAAGGGGGAGGGAGACACACAAACGGCACATAAACTATATTAATCAATGTCCAACATTTGGCACAGGTTGAGGCAGAAGACCGGGACCACAACCTACCGAGGGTGGTAGATTAATAGTTACACAATTTCACTCGCTTTAATTAGGCCACCCTCAGTATAGTTATGTTGACAATATAAACGAACTGAGAAATGCTGTTAGGATACACAATATTAACAACAAAGTCGGGAATTCTTGATTAAAGATAATGATTAATGAAAGCGAGACATATACACATTTCAGTGACCTACTATATCTTCTTTCAATCTTGATAGTTGTGTTTACCAAAACAGAATATCCCAGAAACGTTGTCAGTATATAAATGCCGTTGGAAGAACCTGAAATATCATTCATGATAATCAGTGATTCAGTGCCATTATAAGCTATCTATCAAGCAAGATCAGATTTTGCATTAAAGTTTTATTAGCATACATTCATATCCAGTCAAGTTATCAATACAAATTACAGTGCGAGTGTGTGTGCTATAAATGTGCGAGTACATAATATACAGGGTGTCCCGCGAGTTTTGTAAAATAATTCCAGAGAAGATATATTACGAAATTCTAAGTAAATAATGCTATATACACATAGGCTTTTGGTGGTATCGTTTTGCAGTTATGGGCCCATAAAGCCGGTTTTTTGGCATTTTTTTTTATGTTTATCCCCGTTTTCATTTAATAAGACGAGGGATAGGAAAAACAACTAAGAAGTGTATTGTGAGGCATCGTATCAATACTTCAAACCGACACCAAAAACTTCACTATATCTTTCTTAATATTCTGCTGGCATTGTCGTCATGCGGGTTATATTAAAACAAACATATAAATACAAAATAAACACGACACAAAACTGAAATTGTAAACTCATTATCAAAGAAGAAAAAAGGGGCTACTGAAGATTTCTTGAAGTATTGATATCATGCACCATCATACAGCATTTAACGTTTTCCGTCATATTGTCTTTACATGGTAAATGAGTTTAAACTGACACAACAAACATACAAATGCCCTGCTTTTCCATGACAGTTTTAAGTGTTTTGCCAGGTTTATCCCTGTGTGTCCCGTAATTAAAATAAATGTATATATAACGGAGTAGTGTATTATGGAGAATGGTATACTTACTGTTAAGAGGCATACACAAACTCCTATGTTGCTTTCTTCATCTGCCCATTGTTACGTTAAGAGCGGGGTTCGAACCCATAACATAAAGAAACATTCCACTAAAAACCACAAAACTAGGACTTATTATTTAGCCTCACAAAATGCGGAAAATATGACTATCAGTTTCAGACAAGAATAAGTGGTATGTTAAACTTCCACAAAAACTAGCAACTCTCTTTGTAGTCACTAAAACCTTGGTAGGTGAAAAGATGTGGCAAGTTCATAAAATATCAGTTGATATCAAATGGCGGTTTTAGCCTAAAAACCCCAAAGTTATTCCTTTCTTATCACCTGTTCAGAATTAGTTATCTTTAGTTACTTTGACTTAGTTTATCCCAACAATCAAAAGAATAATATATTAGCATATAAAGGTAAAATGTGAAGAGTATGTAAAATATAAATATAATTTATTTAAATGATTAATTATACACAAAAGTTACTTCTAGTGAAAATATCAAATTTGAGAAACATTGATGTGAAATAATAAAGAAACTCTTAGGACAAATAATACATAGTTATATAAATACCCTCCAAGAGAGTAAATGAAAGCAATCAATAAACATAGACAAAAATCCTAGGCGATACTTATTCAACTCATGGTGATTCTTTTACAAACGAACTCAGGGCAGGTTAGCTTAAGATGGTGGTGGAGAATACACTACCTGCTGTTAACAACAACCACATTGAGTAGTGACAGGGGGTTAGGGGGAAGTGGGGATAGGACAAGAATTAGTTGGATGAAGTGAATTTTAGCAGGAGAAAAAGGTGTCTAGGCTTAACTGGAGCTACCAGAGGGTTTTCCTGATTTAGCTGCTAAAGAGACTGACCAGGGCAAGGTCGACAGGGGCGCATTGGGAGTGACTCGTTGCTGGCTTGGGCATCATCTGCCATGCCATTCCGACGTGTCTCTTCGGGGGGGGGGGTTGCGAGCCTCATGGATTTGATATATTTTAGTCATGCGAGACCCGTGAGGCTGCGAGGTGAACCCATGAGACGCGAGACGTGGTGCCGCCACTGGAAGGGGCCCTCTCCCCCCCTCCCCTAATCGCCAGGGGCGCCGCTGCATGGCTATGGGGTCAAGAACACACAACCTAGAAATTATAGTAGGAGGATGATTGTAGTAGAGAAAGTTTTGAAGAATGAAGGTATTTTTAGTGTTAGAAAAATGCCGTTACGGTAGTAGCGGCTTATATACCCTTAGCGCACCTGGCTGTGATACCAACTTCTCTAACTGTATTAATCTCAACTCATTATATACTTGCTGAATTAAAGTATTACTTTTACCAAGAACTCTATGATATATCTTGTAAACATTACTTACGATTAGAAAAGCCAAATACATTATTACCTAGTTCTAATCAATATCATTCGTACGTCAGGTAACGAAGAAGAGCAAGGGGGTTGGAAGAAAGGGGGGATAATGAATAGCGTTAAGAGTGTAGGACGATAGGGGGTAGAATGGAATGTGAACGAAAGGGGGGTAGTCTGCACGAAGCCTCCCTCACCTCACTCGTCCCTGTACACTCATGAACAAAAATATCTTCCTATATGAAACTAAGCTGTCTACAGGTCGAATTAATTATACCGGGCTCATAACATTGCATACGATTTTCAATCATAAATAATTAAAGATCGTACCCACCATAACAAGCACAATACCTCAATTACAACCAGTGACACTTGAATGAAATAGAAATCCCTAACACCTCCCTCACAAAGAGATTTATAAGAGAAGCGAAACTAAATCTAAATCCTAATACAATCATTTTAAACCTAATACCATTCACCAAACCATAAACCAAAATCATATTAACAAACTTACAAATTATTGCTGGCAAAATAGCACTAACAACTAAAATTGTTCTCATTCAGTTCCGGGACAACATGTCCGCGATAATATTGTTCTTTCCCTTTATGTGGTGAATTTAAAGGTTATATGGTTGCAATGCCAAGCACCATCTCATTAACCGCTGATTAGAGTTTTTCATTTTATACAAGAATTTCAGGGGGTTGTGATCAGTAAACACTTTCACGGGAAAATGTGAACCACTAAGATACACATTAAACTTATCCACTGCAAAGAGCAAGGCAAAACACTCTTTTTCAATAGTGCTGTAGAGTTTCTGATAAGGTTTGAGTTTACTGGATGCATAGCAAACTGGATGCAAAATCTCAGCATCACTGTACTGTAACAAAACTGCTCCTACACCAACATCACTAGCATCCACCTGAATTATGAACGGTTTATGAAACAGAGGAGACTTCAGAATAGGTGCATTGACTAATAGGCAACGAATCTTTGTGAATGAAGTTTGGCATTCTGGGGTCCACACAAATTTTCTCTTGGGTCTATTCAAGTCTGTTAGGGGAACGGAGAGGTCAGCGAAGTTGGGTACAAATCTCCGATAGTACCCAGCCATACCCAAGAAGCGCATTACTGCCTTACGGTCCTGGGGAATAGGCAGTGTTGAAATGGCTTCGACTTTGGCAGAAATAGGGCGGACTTCACCTTCTCCTACCACGTGACCCAGAAAGATTAGTTTGGCATGGCCGAACTCACTCTTGACAAGGTTGACAGAGAGTCCCACCCTGGCCAAGTTGGAGAAGAGACTCTGTAGCTGGTGAAGATGATCCTCCCAGGATTCGCTGTAGACCACAATATCGTCGAGGTAGGATTGCACGCCCGAGAGGCCATCTGTCACCCGGGGGATTAGTCGCTGGAAGGTGGCGGGCGCATTCACCATACCGAAAGGCATGACGGTGTATTGGAATAGCCCGTCCGGGGTGACAAATGCAGACACTCTTGGCCCTCTCCGATAGTTTTATCTGGTAGTAACCCTTCAGCAGGTCAATCTTGGATGTACTTCATTCCTCCCAAACGGTCCAACAGGTCGTCGATCCATGGCAGAGTGTAGCAGTCCTGGCAGGTGAGTTGGTTTACCGGCGATAATCCGTACACATCCTAAATGTGCCATCAGGTTTGTCCACGAGTAGGCATGGAGAGGCCCACTCGCTGTCGCTCCGTTCCACCAATCCATGGGCGAGTAGGAAGTCCACTTCCTGTTGAAGTGCCGCACACGCTTCTCTGGATTGGCGCGGTAGGGATGTTGTTTGATGGGAGTGGCCCCCTCCGTCAGGACCACATCATGTTCCACCAGGGGACACTGCTGGGGAACGTCACCAAACAGCTGTGCAAACTCGGAAAGCAGGTACTCCAAGTCTTCACCTTGGTCAGACAAGTGCTGGAATTTTAAATGGGGGTTAGTCAAGAAGTCAGAGTTTTGGAATTTGTTATCAAGAGGCAACTGGATGTCATTATTCTCCTTGATCTTTAGATCCTCTAGTTCACCTTCAAACTGTGCTACTGATTCAAAGTTTAATACCTTATGTGGATCTCTGCTGTGATAGGCTTTCAGCAGGTTAACATGTACTAGTCTTTCCGACTTCCTACAATCAGGAGTTTTTAAAACATAATTCACATTACTTGTTTTCTTAACCCTTCCTCCCCGGGCTGTCTTACCAAATGACTGTCGCCCCTACCCGGGCGATATGGCTGAAAAACGTCTAGGCCTTGGCTACCGTATTTATGTTTATTTTCACTGCTAGAACTTTCCCACTCATCTATAATCGTAGTGCGGTTTTCAATCTGTATTTTGGCATTGAGTAGAGCTCTGTAAGTCAACTGGTTCAGTTGTGATGACGATTTCAGTGGAGCCAATATTGCAGAGATGTTGCCAATATGGGGGCTTTTTAGACACTAATTTCGTTATGACGTCAGAACAATAACATTGAGGAGTCTTCTCCTTGTTTTCGGAGGTGCGGTGATGAACGCTTGGGTTTGTTGACATAAGTCGTACGCACAGCGTTCGGACCAAGCTTAATTAGGCTATTAAGCTCATGCTTTAGATAAGGCATACCGGGTAGCGGCCCTTCTTTCGTGCTGTCCTTACCTAAGGCAGACCGGGTAGGAAGGGTTAAGCACAACATATGAACCATGGTACTTGCTTTGTAGCGGCTTTTTAGGTATAGGCAGAAAGGCAAGCACTAGATCTAATGGCTGAAATTCTCTGACAACTGTAGTCTTATCATACTGCACTTTAATTTTATCTTGAGACTTCTCTAAATTGTTCATAGCTAGTTCTACTGCAGACCTTAGTCTAGATTTAAATTGAAGCACATAAGTGAGATGTTTATTAGAGTTAGCATTGATCCAAGTATATTTTAACACTTTCAAGGGACCTCTGACCTCATGACCAAAAACTAGGGAAAATGGTGAAAATCCTAGAGAATCTTGTACCCTGCTTCTTACAGCATACAACACAAAATGGATGCCCTCATCCCAGTCGGCATGGTTCTCTTCACAATATTTAGTGAGCATTGATTTGAGAGTCTGATGGAACCTTTCTAATGCCCCCTGGGACTGTGGGTGACTGGCAGTGGAATGGTACTGGTGTACTCCCAACTCTTCCATGGTTTGCTTGAAGAGCTGAGAGGTAAAGTTACTTCCTAAATCAGACTGTACCACACAGGGTATTCCATACTGGGTGAAACATTTACTAAGCGTCTTTACTACATTCTTTGATGTTTATCGCCTCAAGGGGAACACTTCTGGATACCTAGTGGTGGAACACAGGACAGTCAACAAGTACTCATTCCCACTACGGGTTCTTACGGGTTCTTACCGAATGGTTCATCCGTTACAGGGATGAGATTTAAAGGTGCAGGCTTTATGGGTTGGTTGAGTTTCCCAGAAAGTTGACACACATGACAAGTTTCACAGTAAGACTTCAGATAGTTTCATCCCCAGCCAAAAGAAATCATTGCAAATGTTGTCATCAATCTTGTTGACACCCAAATGTCCACCACTAAGGTCATGAACAATGTAAATGATGTCTACTCTATACTTATGTGGCACAACTACTTGATGCACCTCTTGCCAGAGCTCATCAGCTGGCACATTGGGAGGTCTATTCTTGCGCATCAGGGTACCATTACTTAGATAGAAGCATTGAGGATAGTTTCCTATATCGGACTCTTCCACAGCCCTATCAAAATATATTGCCAGTTCAGGGTCCTGCTTCTGAGCCTCTTTGAGAGTTTCAGAATCAATGGGAATCTTGCTAATATCCTCTGACTCTACATCAGGAAATAGGGAGGAAGTGTCTAGGTCAACACTATCAGGATCAACTTTGTCCTTACTGTGGTGACCAGCCCCACTCCTAGTCACTACACAGGAGGGAAACAAATTGGGATACTGACTTTCTAATTGCTTAGTGTTGTTATCAGAAGAGGGAGTGGAGGTTACTAATGGGGTCTGGTATCACTTTGCCACCGGTGATATTGTTGCCCATCAAAAAGTTTCACTTCATCTACAGGTAGGGAATCTTTAATCCCAACAGTAAAGTAACCACTAGCTAAATCAGTTTTTAGATACACCCTAGCCAAAGGAACAACAAGACACCCACTGACTCCCTGAATGAGTATACTCTGGCCCAGCAAACAGTCCTCAATACTGTGTACCAATCCTCTTACCAAGAGGCTATGAGAGGCTCCTGTGTTTCTCAAAACTTTAATGGTATAGTCAGTGGAAGCGTCAGTAGAGGAAACTGATCCTGTGGAAAAAAAAAGTTGGCACTAGTTAGAACAGCTAGGTGGAATACTAGGGAAAACCTGGTTGTGAGAGCCATCAGAGTCAGAACATGCACTCAACACAGGTGGAGTAGGAGGGGATACTGCTACTCTATTTGCATGAAGTACAAGGGAAGAGGCTAGAACAGAACATAACATTAATACATGTCTAGCACCAGGCAACAAAGGCCATATGGCACTAAAGCAGGAAACGGATAGAGTTAGAAGGAAAGGAAGTTAAATATCGTTAAGGAGTCTGAGAGAGGAAAGGAAAGCCATTACGTGGTCAACGGAAAAGAAAGGGGACTCTGAGAGGAGATCGGCAAGACAAGGATAACGACCAAGGGAAAATAGAAAGGGAAAAGAACGGCGACGGGCCGAAGAAAAGAGAGGACAGTCAAGGAAAATGTGAGAAATAGAAACCTGAGCACCACACCGGGAGCAAAGAAGTGGAGGCGAGCGGGACATGAGGAAGGAGAGGGTAAGTCTGGTATGGCCTAGCTGAAGCCGGGCCAACGCAGTCTCCCAACGGCGAACACGGTGAGAGGGGTCAGCCCAGGCAGAAACGGAGGCCTTAACAGTGCGGAGCTTATTAGAGGAAAGAGAAGACCACATTGTTTGCCAGCGAGACAGGAGGATGCCAGAGATAGCTGGATAATAGTCAGAGGCGGGAATAGAGAGAGAAGTTGATCAGACCGCCGCAGCGTCGCGAGCGAGAACATCAACCTGCTCATTTCCACGGACACCAACATGGCTAGGCACCCAACAAAATTGGACAACCTTTTTCCAAGCAGAGAGACTGACAAGCCAATCGTGGATGGCAAGAACCATCGAATGGACAGCAGGGAAAGACTGCAAGAGAAGAAGGGCACTGTAAGAGTCAGAAAAAGAGTAAAGGAGGAAGAAGGAAAGAAGCACATGAGACGGACGGCAAAGAAGATAGCGTAAAGTTCGGCAGTCAGAACACCAGCTGGAGAAGGGAGAGAATACTGATAAGAACGAGAAGGAAAAAGGATGGCAAACCCGACGCCAGAAGACGAACGGGAGCCATCAGTGTAAACCGGGGTAGAAGAAGAATGCTGTGCAAGGTGTACAAGGAAACGAGAACAAAGAACTGAGGGCGGGGTAGAGGACTTAGAACAAGGAAAAATAGAGGGACACATGGAAATACGAGGAAGGAGCCAAGGAGGACACTTACTGAGCCGGAGCGGAAGAACATGGAAGGGGGAAAACGAAGAATGAGAAAGTAAGGAATCCATACGAGAAAGGAAAGGGGGCCGAAGGTGAGAAGGAGACGGAACAGGAACAGTAGGAAGAAGAGAGGTCTGCAAGGAAGGAAAATGAAGCGACCGGGCGTAGTACCGGAGAGAGAGAAGGGCCCGACGTCGGTACAAAGAAGGGACGCCGGATTCAGCATAGAGGCTTTCAACAGGGGAAGAGCGAAAAGCACCCAAGGCAAGACGTAAACCGAAATGGTGAACAGAGTCAAGTTTATGGAGGACTGCGTCGGAGGTTGACGAGTAAACCTGACAACCATAATAGAGTATAGAAAGAACAAGGGTAACGTGAAGGCGAAGAAGGAGAGCACGGTCCGCACCCCAAGTGAGGTGGGACAGGGTCTGGAGGAGACGAAGACGGTGCAAAGCAGCAACCTTAACCCTTCCTACCCGGTCTGCCTTAGGTAAGGACAGCACGAAAGAAGGGCAAATACCCGGTATGCCTTATCTAAGGCATGAGCTTAATAGCCTAATTAAGCTTGGTCCGAACGCCGTGCGTACGGCGTATGTCAATAAACCCAAGCGTTCGTCACCGCACCTCCAATAACAAGAAGGAGAAGACTCCTCAATGTTATTGTTCTGAAGTCATGACGAAATTAGTGTCTAAAAAGCCCCCATATTGGCAACATCTCTGCAATATTGGCTCCACTGAAATCGTCATCACAACTGAACCAGTTGACTTACAGAGCTCTACTCAATGCCAAAATACAGATTGAAAACCACACTACGATTATAGATGAGTGGGAAAGTTCTAGCAGTGAAAATAAACAAATACGGTAGCCTAGGCCTAGAAGTTTTTCGGCCATATCGCCCGGGTAGGGGCAACCGTCATTGGGTAACAGAGCCCGGGTAGGAAGGGTTAACAGAGGAAACATGAGCTGCCCAGTTAAGACGGGAATCAAAGACAAGACCCAAGAAGGTAGTCGAAGAGCGATAAGGTAATACGGAACCATACAGTTCAAGGGAAGGACGCGGGATAACGTGGCGACGAGTGAAAGACATAGCACAAGATTTAGTCGTAGAAAAACGAAACCCGTGAGCAGTGGCCCATGACGAGGCAGCCACAATCGCTGATTGCATAAGGGAGCATAACGCAACAATATCCGAACCAGCCGCATAGATCGCAAAGTCGTCGACATATAAGGAGGACCTGACCGTAGCCGGAAGGGAAGATATAATGCCTTATTAGCGGCGAGAAAACATAAGTCGAGTTAAATAAAGCTGGACTAGTAATGTGGCTGAGAGAGACAAGTGGTGACTGCTCCAGACAACGCGGCGAAACCTACTGACACAAATCTCCAGCATGTACCGAAAGTACCGAACCTGATTAATGGCTATGAGATAATAGGGAGGTACACCTATCTGAGGGAATAACCGAGAAAACGAGGAATTCACCCGGACACGAAAAGAACGAGAAGAAAGGAAATTACGGATAAAGACGTCCATATTACCACGGACATGAAAAGAACGGAGTTGGCATAAAATATGATGTTTTCACGCGGAGTCGTACGCCTTCGAGATCAAAGAAAACAGCAAGAACTGACTCATGGCGAGCAAAAGTAGACCGAACGTAGGTCTCCAAACTAAGTAAAGGGTCGATAGCGGACCAAGCACGCCGAAAACCAAACTGGGTCGAAGACAAAAGCTGACGTGACTCAAGAAGCCACATCAGGCGGACATTAACCATCCGTTCAAACAGCTTGCATAAACAACTCGTCAAGACAATAGGGCGATATTCTTGGGGCGAGAAACCCGACTTTCCAGGCTTAACCCTCTCACGTTCTTGACGCAATTTTGAGCCTATTAGGGATACTTTAAAGCCTTTGTTACCATCAGGGGTATTTAGAAACCTTTTAGTTTAGTTACTTCAACCTCTGCATTTGTCTTTGAGTTAGCTGTGGGCAGAAAACTAATTTTGGAGAGGTAATTATAAGTGTGAGAGAACTCTATTTATTATTGCTAATCTGGCAACCTCTGCGTCATAAGGATGCGAGAGGGTTAGGAAAAGGAATAGTAAGAGCAGAACTCCATGCAGGAGGGATAACACCAGACGACCAAACCTTATTAAAAATAGCCAATAAAAATACCAAAGCCTCAGTGGAAAATGCTTAAGCATTAAATTATGGACGCCATCAAGACCCTCAGAAGTAGCCTTACAGGCACGAAGAGCGGAGAACAACTCACAGGAAGAAAACGGGGCGTTGTACGACTCTGCCGAAGACAGAGTGAAAACAACTGGAGAAGTCTCTGCGACGGCTTTAAGTGAATGAAATTCCGGGGGGAGATGAGAGCCACTACTGACCGAGCTAAAGTAAAGACCCAAACGAACGGCGACTGCCTCCGAGTCAGCAACAGGCTCCCCATCAACATGAAGCACAGGAGTATGAACAGGTAAACGCTTGCCCGAAATCTTGCGAATGCGCTTCCAGACGGACTGAACAGTAGTAAAGGACGTAATGGAGGAAACATAGGACACCCAACTCTGACGTTTAGCAGACCTGACTGTGCGACGGAGGAAGGCAGACGCCTGACAAAAAAGTATAAAAGAACGATCATGAGCGGGAGTAAAACGTTTACGACGAAAGCTCTTCCAAGAAGCCCGTTTGACGCGGAGAGCCTTGAAGCAGTTCGGGGACCACCAAGGAACACATTTAGACTTAAAAGGACGGGAAGTCCGAGGAATAGAGACTAAGGCAGCACTCAAAACTGACTAGAAAAAAGGCTAGTAAATCATGTACAGATGAAAAATCAGACCGAGGTAAGGAAGGGATAGATAGTGAAGCAAAAGTAGACCAGTCCGCACGCTGGAAGCACCAACGAAGAGGACCCGGGACAGGAGAATAGGAGGTAGGAGAGAGCAGAACAGGGAAATGGTCGCTATAGAGAGAATCCTCCAAAATACACCAATGAAAAAGAAGAGACAGGGAAGGGGAACACAAAGAAAGATCAAGACAAGAAAAAGAAAGTGTTCTAGCATCAAAATGAGTCAGGGAACCAGTATTAAGGAGAAAGAGGTTATTATTAGTAATGAAAGACTCTATTGCACGACCACGTGAGGTAATAACATAATCACCCCACAGGGTGTGCCTACAATTATAATCACCAAGCAATAAAAACTGAGGAGGCAGCCGAGCTAAAAACATGGTAAAAGAGCCAAAATCGACGGGAACAGAAGGAGAGAAATAAAGAGAAACAACCGTAATCCATCGCCCAAGAAAAACCCTAACAAAGGTGTAAGGGAGGGAAGTAGGGCAGGAAAACTCTTCATAAGGAACAGAGTGGTGAAGGAGAATACAAGTGTCGGAAAGAGAATGAGGAGAACTGATAAAACGGTAGCCGGGAACAGGAATCGGAGGAGAAAGAAGACGAGTTTCCTGGAGACAGACAACCTTAGGGGAATGGGAAGAGAGTAAAAAACGCAAATCGTCTCTCTGAAGAGAAAAACTGCGAAGGTTCCATTGCAAAATGAACATACTAAAAAGAAAGTAAGAGAAAATAAGCTGTAAAAGAGAGAATAAAAACGATATATACAAACACATATCAGAGAGGCGGAACAAAAACACGCCGACCTAAAGAGGAACAAGGGAGGAAACAGAAAAAAACAAAAAACAAAAAGAGAAGAAAGGAACTGAAAAATCAAAGAAAACAAAGGAAGGACAAAGAGAAAACAACAAAAGTAACACACAAGTAGGAAGAAAACTGATACACTATAGACAACACAGACACACAAAATACAGCAAACAGCGGGAAAGACGCATACATACAAGAGGAAAGAAAGAGGGACAAAGAACAAGAAAAATAAGAACACACAGACGTATGGACAACGAAGAAAAGACTAATGAGGTTAACGGTGAGTAATAATGGAAGGAATGGGGGACGAGGAAGAACAAGGAGGGAAAGAAGATTGATAACCAGGTGGCATAGGGAGGCTTAATAGGGAAGGAGAAGAAGAGATAGGAGGGCTAGAGGGAGAGGGAGGAAGGAGAGAGGAGGGAGTAAAGGGAGAGGAGGGAGGGGGAAGGACGGGAGGATGAGGGTCAGGAGGATGAGGAACGGGAAGGAGAGGCCCGGGAGGAGGAAGGCCTGAGGAGGGAGGGAGAGTGGTAGGGGAAGGCGGGAGAGGGGTAGGGGGGAACGTAGAAGGGATGGGATGAACGTCGGCAGAAACGGAAATAGGCGGCGGATGAGAAGAAAGAATATACTCCTCAATCTTGGGCAAAGATTCAAAGGATAAGTCTAAGGAATCGGGGGGGGGGGGTTTGGACACAGGAAGAAAAAAGAGGAGAAGGGGGGGGGGGGAAGGAGGGAGCTTTTTCTTCTTCCCACTGGGACTCTGGCTCCGCACACTGTGGAAGCGGTCCCTGCGTTTGAAGAGGAGGCGGGTGAGGAAGAAAGGGAGGAACGGGGCAAATGTTTCGAAACTAGTTTGGCAGAGGAGGCAGGAAGCCGGGAGGGAATCTTGGAACTACGAGACGAGGACGGAGGAAGAGAACGAGGAGGAAGCGGCGGACGAGAACACTGGCGGATGGGGCGTTGCGACAAACCGGAAGAAGTGGAGCGAGGAAGAGTAGTGGAAGGAGGGGGGGGCAGAAGTAGGAGTAGAAGAGGTAAGAACAGAAAAAGAGATAGATAAAGGGAGAGAACACGATGAGACACCCAAGGGGACGGGGGAGACAGAAGAAACTGAAGGAGGAGAGGAAGAAGGATGAGAAGAAGGGACAGACGACAGAACTGGAGAAGTAGAGTGAGAGGAGGACGAGGATGATAGACGCACAATGGGGGGGGGGAAGAAGTGGAGGAGACGGGAGGGTGAGATAGAACAGTTGAAAACGGATGAGGGGAGAAGCCAAGGCGGCGAGGTGCCTGACGAGCCGTAGAATGAGTAAGGCTGTGCAATGTCTTAAGGATCGTAACTTCAGACTCTAAATTTGAAAACGGGACAATCTCGGGAATCAGCAGAATGGGAGCCCTGACAGTTTAGGCAGCATCGTATCGGAGACCGGCAGTCACCGACGAGATGGCCAGATTGTGCACAGCGTGGGCACCTAGCGCAGTCGGGAGCGGAAGAGCGACAGTACTTAACAGGATGCCCAAAGTGCCAGCAACCGCGACACTGCTGAGGACGAGGTAGGGACTCAGTGACGGCAGGCAAGTACCGCCGACAATAACGTGAGAAGGGAGAGACCGACCATCGAACGTGATTTTGGCGATATTGGCGGGATGGCGGCGATTGGTGCGAGGTGGGATGGTGTAGCAGACAAGACTAACCACAACAAGGTCTTGAGCAACAACAATAGACTTAATAAGGTCAGCACAGTCTGCGAACTACCGACCACCGAGACGGATGGAAGGAGGGATCAGGACGGTACCTGTACAAGAGTTCAGTCTTTGGTCTTTAAGGGCTGGGATGGAAGTTCCGGAGAAGTCGACAATGGTCGACATAGCAGCAGCCTGACGTTCGTTCTGGACCGTATCGAGACGGGAGTCATCATGGCGGGAGTGGAAGGTGACATCCCTGCCCACCTGCTGAAGGAGACGCAGGTGGAACAGGAGGTCATCTCCAGCGACAGGAGCTGAGGCGGGGACTGAGAAGAACTTAATAAAGTCAGCAGGGGCAAAGAATGAGGATAAAGGGAGAACAGAAGAACGAGGGGCGAGGAGCGGAAGTAACGGGAGGAGAAGGAAAAGAAGAAGAATGTGGAACGGGTGGGAGATACGGTTCGAAAGTGACTATACGAGAGGAAGGGGAAGAAACCGAGGAAGTGGAGCAGGACGAGGGAAGAAGAGTGGAAGAGGAAGCAGAGGAGAGAGCGAACGGACGAATGGAAGAGGGCTGATCAGGTAGAACGGAGTGAGACACGGAAGAGGACAAAGGGGCAGGAACTGAGTGAGCGGTTAGGGAGGAAGCAAACGTAGAGGAGGTAGACGTGCCAAGAGAACTCGACACGACTAGGCTCGGAACTGTATGAGGAGCAGAGGTCTAATGGACGGTCACAGACAGTGCATGGGTCGGTAAAGGACCCGGTATAGTGGTAGGCAAAGAACTACCACCAACCGAGGAGAGGACGGGCAAGGAAGGAGAGACAAACACATCAGCCATATCATCGCCAGCGCCGGTGATCGAAGATCCAGAAGAAGGCTCCACAAGACGAAGGTAACAGGATTCATCCGGGAGAAGCTCCACACCCACCACGGAGCCACAAATTAGAGGACAAGGTACATGCCCCAGGAGTCAAACCCGGAAATACACCCCGACCCCCTGTGGCTAATGGGCGGTCAACTCGTCAGTTTCGGGTCCAGCACAGAGGGCGAGATTTGACGATAAAAGATTACCCTCGTGCGGGCAAGTCAGGTACTACAGTTCTACGGGTGGAAGGGAACGCCGTCCACATCCACCCTCCACCAAAGCATAAAGAATAGTCCAGCCGGCAACGATAGAAGAAGGTGAAGTAAAGAAAAGGAAAAAGGTAGAGGGGAAAAAAAAAAAAAAAAAAAAAAAAAAAAAAAAAAAAAAAAAAAAAAACAGAAAAGAGGTACCCCGCAGGCTTCTGGAAACCAACGAGGAGGGAGGTCTTAGCCCACGAGGCAGGCGGGGCCCCAATCCTAAGAAGGTCTGTGGCCCCCCCGAGGAACAGAGACCACCGGCTACGCTTCAAGCCCCGCCACCACGACAAGGTGGCTCCCTAACGGCGGGGAGAGGCTAGAACAGCACTACTCTCTGGTTTTCTCTTTTAACTTTAATTTGAGACACCCTGATAAAATGTCCAGGTTGTTTTCAGTAGGCACAAACTAAGGGTCCAGGAAGTTTAATGGAAGAAAGAAAAGTTTTGTTAAATTCCTTTTTATCAGATCCATTGCCCCTAGAAGCTACCCTTGAAACTGGTTGGGAGACACCACCATAACCAGACCTACCACCAGTAGATTGGAAACTACCACCATCACTAGGACCAGCACCAGAATGTGGCCGGTTGCCAGGCCCTCTCTGTCCTGTCCTGAAATAAGAATCGCCATGAGTTAATCGGTAAATTTCAGC